>CM060950.1:258071783-258181783 GCA_030765055.1 Mantis religiosa
AATAATAATAATAATAATAATAATAATAATAATAATAATAATAATAATAATAATAATAATAATAATAATAATAATAATAATAATAATAATAATAATAATAATAATAATAATAATAATAATAATAATAATTAATAATAATAATAATAATAATAATAAATAATAATAATAATAATAATAATAATAATAATAATAATAATAATAATAATAATAATAATAATAATAATAATAATAATAATAATAATAATAATAATAATAATAATAATAATAATAATAATAATAATAATAATAATAATAATAATAATAATAATAATAATAATAATAATAATAATAATAATAATAATAATAATAATAATAATAATAATAATAATAATAATAATAATAATAATAATAATAATAATAATAATAACAATAATAATAATAACAATAATAATAATAATAATAACAATAATAATAATAATAATAATAATAATAATAATAATAATAATAATAATAATAATAATAATAATAATAATAATAATAATAATAATAATAATAATAATAATAATAATAATAATAATAATAATAATAATAATAATAATAATAATAATAATAATAATAATAATAATAATAATAATAATAATAATAATAATAATAATAATAATAATAATAATAATAATAATAATAATAATAATAATAAAGGGCGCCGGGTTAGCGCGGTGGTTTCGTTCGCGGCTCCCGTTCTAAGGGTCCCGAGTTCGATTCCCGGCTCTGGGGTTGGCGATTTTAAGTCGGCCCTATCCACGCCTTCACCTCTGTCTAGCACACGTGAAGTATCCCCTATGCCCAACGTGGTTCGGAGTCCACGGTAAAAACTGTAGGTCCTCTCACCTCACCGCCATCTTCACTATCACCCTATCATCGGAGGTAATGGACACCGCCCTCTGGGTGCCTCCACCTGAGAAATGGGTCCGGTCATCACTTGGTGGGGTGAGGTTACCCCGAAGGCCAAGGTTGCCATGTGGGGAGTGTTAGTAACTAACTAACTATAATAATAATAATAATAATAATAATAATAATAATAATAATAATAATAATAATAATAATAACGATGGCGGCGGGCTATTGGAGGTTTTTCGCTCTTCCTCCCTGAATTTCGCGTCTCTTGTATTTCTTATGCACCCTCCTTTCTATTTTATTCGACTTATTGCAATTCCTTCCCCTCCGTCCTTCCCCCTATAGTTCACCTCCATGGATACTTTCAAATTTTTTTTATTAACATCACATTTTAACTAATTTTCATGAAACTTAAAGCATAAGCAAAAAGTGTTTGACACAATCCCGTGCTTTCTTATCCTTGTAATGAAGTAGATCCGCACCGTTTCTATTGGTAACAAATTTACTTTCACAGGTAACAATATCTGATGGAACTATTGTAATAATTACAGTTAAAACATTTAAGGATCACCCGTGTTATGCTTTTTTATTTAAAAAATTTAAAAATAAGCGAGTTAATTCCTTTTCTTTATTTTACAACCATTTAGAATCTGTTATATACGGGGAATGTAAACGCATTTTATATATCCTAATTCACTCTGGAACCTATGAGCTATATTTTAATGGAATTCATAATTGTTATTTGGATCATTCCTTATCAAGGGAAACAAGAAAAGAGAAAAGGAAAACGAAAAGGGAGAAATAGAACAAAAGAACACGCACATAAATGAACCTTTAATTTTCATGCTCCTATTTAATGAATTACCTTTCAAAACTGAGAACTACAAGATCTTGGTTTACATCTTTATTAGAGATAAAGGCACGCAAATGGATGTAAGTACATCTATGGTTGCTTTTTGTTACGTGAAACCGACATTTTCCTCTGCAATTTCATTACACTGCTTCCATTGTTTATAGTATTTTCCTTTCAGTTTCTTGTTTTTCTATTAGCCTTTACATTTGATTATATTATCTGATCTTTTACAATAAAGAGCTTTATTGGTTTCAATAATCAATATGGTTTTAATTCTTTATCTTTTGATATATCAAGAGGCATAACTTAGGCCTTATGCTTAAAATGAGGCCTATCTTTTAGCACATATAATAAATTAATAGGAGAAACACTACCATTGGTAATCGTTGAACAACATTAAAAATGGTCGGCAATAAATGATTGAAAATTGTATGATTACACTTAAACTACATCTCTATTAGTCAAAGCATAGTATCCACCTAGCTTTCCATCGTAGCCATGGTCGTTAGAGCGTAAGTGTCTAACGTTCCGTCGCGCAGAGGGCCGCGGGTTCGAATCCCAACTAGCGCGTGGGTATAAATGTGCTGTGTACGCGTATGTGTATAATGTGTATGTGCGCCACTATAGAAAGTATATTTCCCTTAGATGGCCAAACAGGTTCTTCCCGAAGGCCAAAAATGTGTGTAAAAATATATATCCTGCCTCCAACTTTATATAAAGCGAGTAAATGAAGCGATATAAATGGCTTTGTAATAAATTTCTATCTTAATTATAAAGTTTCATTTTGTAATAATCTGGAGAAAATATAAGTTAAACCATTCATTTACTGGAGTAGTGATCTCTTGAATTATTACGAAGTCAATTCTGTGGAAAAATCCATTGACTGTTAGGTTTATTACTTCATATTTATTTATTCATATAAGTGTTATTGCTTAGTTGCATATTGTATTTTCACAGAGCGTTTTATATACTTACAACTTTTACAAGAATGTTTATCTTTAATTTCCATTTAGTACTTTAATCCTTCTATGGCAAAATTGCGAGCATAGCAATCGAGACAAGCTGAGTTTATGAACAAATTTTTTGTATATGGTCTTTTTGGAAAAATTTAACTTTGAAATTACGTAGAAATACAGCGCTTTTACGATACGTTAGCATGCATTTTTAATGCTGAGTGCTGTCTTGCCTATAAAACGAAATAAAATATAAAATATAGTAGTTTCTGTAGGCTCTTGGTACTATTAACAATATCAACACACACAAACACGCATCACACACACACACACACACACACACACACACACACACACACACACACACACACACACACACACACACACACACACACACACACACACACACACACACACACAGAGATTTACTTGAATTTGAGCTCTAGAATACGTTGTAGTACTTGTGTTGACAATTATGTTCATACTACACTGTACTGCAGTATCATTTATTTAATGCACTGCCCTGGTAAATATTATTTGGCTTTTGCATAGTATTCTAATCATCTGCATATATAAGATGATATATAATAAATTGCTAGTGCTCTTTTGCGAACAACAATTTTTATTCATACTTTCAATAGAGTAGTGTATAGACATCCCACTCGGAAGTGATATCTGGATATTCACAATGCATAAAAAGTGTTTGTATGAAGATAACGCTCTACAGGATCTGCTTTCGAGTTTTGAGACGAGTAGTTCAGAAAAAGTGTCGATCAAACCTGTTCAACCCGAGAGCTTTGGAAAGCATCAACATTTCTCTTCAAGGAGGTTCACGTGCCTCCGGATATTATGTTGTTTGTTGATAGAAAAAGCTAACAACAGCATGTAGTAATTTCTAATAGATATAAGTTGGAACTCAGTTCAACTTGATCTACTTTCGTCAGTATACCGCTCGGGGCATGTAAATTGCTCTCACTTTTCTTCCAACTCCTGCAGCAGTTGATGCACTCCCGAGAAAAACGAGAACAGTTTCCAGATTCGCCAGTCCATTTCTCCAGCGTTTTTCAGTGGCGGCGTAATATGGTGCTGTAATAATAATGTTAGCCTAGGTAGCCCTAATGGGTTAAGGATACAAGTGCTCTATTCACTATCATTTGTTTACACGCTGTAACAACATATCAAAGTAGTTTCGTTTCTCAGTGTATACAAACTGCTTTTCGATAATACGAGTGTAGCATAATAAGCGCATGCGCGTTCTTTTAGCGCTTCAACGAACCTGCTGACTATAGGGTGAACCACTTCAGGTCATGGTTGTGAGGCAACAAATAATTGATTTTGTTTTGCAAAATCATAAATATACGGTGTAACGATCTTTTTACAGCACACCGTTTTTAAGTTCTCTACTACGTACCTATAATTGTAAATAACAGAAGCATTATGTTTCATATTGATCGCTCGTTACCGAGATTCCAATCCGATGGATGATTTTCAGGAATAGAGTTTCTTAATATGAATTCCATTGGTTCCGTGTCCTAATTTTAAGGTACGTAAAACAACCTCAGGTCTGATAAACACACCTCTGTGAAAATCTCTACGCCGTATATATAATGAAGTGTTTAGAACCACGATAAAAGGCATTAACAAGTACATGGGTCATTCAAAAAATTAGTTACTGCACCCCCTGTATATGGTGCTATCAGCGGTAAATCGTGTAAGCTGATAACAAGGAAAAATTAGGTATTTATATTTGTTAGGTGTACCAAGTTTCAAAAGAGTAAATTTATTTATTGATATATATTTTAGTAAGCTTAATTATAGGATGTTATCCGTAGTGCTCTAAATATGTTTAATAAATAAGAACAAAGATGCTTTGCCCGCCTCGGTAGCGTAGATGGTAGCATATCTGCCTCACGTTCAAGAGTTCCTGAGTTCAAATCTCGGTCAGGGGGAGTTACCTGGAGAAGGCTTTTCCGGGATTTTCCCTTATTCTCAAAGACGAATGTCGGGTAACTCTAAGTTCTTTGGACTCTGGGCTCATTTGAGCATCATTTCACCCATTCCATTCATCGTCAGATAAGACTTGACGTTGGAGAACCTAAATTAAAAAACAGAAAAGAAAAAACCACCATCTCCATCACTATCATCATTATAAAACCTGATCAGATTGACTTAGATGCTGGCATTCTGAACCAAAGGCTGCAAGTTGAAGCCCGGTCTAGTTCGATGGTTTCTACGTGTAGCTAAAACTGAAATGCATCATATCAGTTTTACTGACATTTAAAGAACTCCTTCGTGAAACCTCTGACATGCCGTTGACGCTATCGTGATCATTATCAAACAAAATAGTTATTTTATTTATTTCGATTATCGTTAAAAGTCTAAAAGTCATAGTATATATATATGTATATAAAGCTTTCAATTTAGTGGATATATTAATTGCCGTAGTATATTATTCATATAAGCTGTTCTTTAGACCTGTGGCAAAAGTAATATATTTATTTTCGGAACAGGATATAAATTTTAAACAATAATTTTAGATATTAATTTTAAATACCAAGCAGTCTAACATTTTATTATCGCTAATCTATGAAACGTAGAAGTATTTCATTCCAGATAAAGCTAACACTTTGAGTATAGGAAATGTATTTTAAAGGAAGAAAGGGAGATTAAAAGGTTGAGGTGTGGTGTGCGAGAGAGAGGACATAACGTTGTTAAAAATGATCGATATATACAAGGTTGATACTAGAGAGTTATATAAAACCACCTACGATTCATGTGGCAAAATTGTTTTTATTTTCCATTTAGGCTTAAATACCTGTGCGCCGAAATCGCTGGTTAGGTATAAGGAAAGTGAATCACCTGGCGCAACTATCTGATAAGAAACTCGCCTCCCTCACGTAGGCCAGTCTTGCCCGCATCGGAAAACTTATGCTCGCTTCTGTACAAATAATACTAAGAGGCGACTTTTTCAATACATTCCACGCTAAAATTAATTACAGCAGGACATTGGCAGTGAAATAAAATAATAGAGATATCATTAACTCTTTCTCACAGCTGATGGAGAATAACCTACATTTTACACAGTCCGAAACCAGCCTGGCAGAAGAAATATTCACTGTGCAGATTATACAGGTAAACGACACAGTTTATCTCGCAAAAGAGCAGACGTAGGAAGTAATTGATCTAGGTGAACACAGTGAATATAATAAGTACATTACCCCTGCGTGGAATGCAGTTCCAGGTAGACACTGCGAGATATACTCTGCGTCCAACATTATAGTTAAAGGCGGCACCCTAAAGGTAGATATGAATGACCCATATGATCAGGTGAAGAAACAATGGTCCTTTGCACTCGCTTCTCAGCTACCTGTCTTAGAAGGAACCTTGAGAGCCCACATACAAGGAAAAGTAAACAGCATTCCAAACCGTAATCAAGAACAAAAACAGTCAGTTTTTTCTGTCCTATAGAAAAACACATCTGCACTTACAGAAAAGACAGGTTTATGCACGTCATTCCAGTATGAATTCCAATTTTAAGGAATAACCTCATGGCGTTATAAGTGCAGAAATATACCTCTGAACCTGAAACTAGCCATTCGAGACATGTTTACGACAAAAGGTTATTCAGGAATCCAATACGCTTTACATAAGCCGTCTATACATTGTACGGAAAAGCAACGGTAAAGTACGCATAACAATAGACGTCAGGCATCTCAATAAGTGCACTGAGCCAGATTACGTATGCACTATCAGCATTGACCAAGCTCTTGCCAGCATAGGAAGAAATAAAAATGGGTTCCTCGAGTCATTTGCAAATTCCTTCTTACAAATTCCTCTTCCAGCACATGTAAGAACATGTTCAGGTTTCTTATATCAAGGTCGAGTCTTGAAGCAGGCATGTTAGCATCAAGGCAAGATAGAGAAAATACTCTAGTAAAATCTACACGTTTAAGCGACAGGAAAGAGGACCGTTATCTTCTTTGTGCCAGAAAGGGTTCAACGTCTAAGAGCTATTGATAGCATGTAGCAAGGAATGCGTTGAGACAAAAAAAATGTCAGGGTGCGATGAAGCATGAAGGCTAGGGCTGATGTGATAGCCATGTATACCATTACAAGGAGTCCAGGGTAGGCGTGTACGAACTCAGGGTAGGCGTTAAGTAAATGAGTTAGATGAGTTTTGCAAACCAATGAAAAATAAATCCAAATAAATCAGAAACCAAAAATAAAGTAAGATTTGAAAAATGGAGAGAAGGGGGAACTATTTTGTTCATGTGATAGTGAGAGTGGGGAGCAGAATTAGGTTAGAACTGAATCGCGAAGTTGAGGAAAGTTACTTGCTACATCAAACCTGAAGAAGTCAGACATGTTAATGTCGGTCGGGAGCAGAAGATGTAATATCTTAGTAAAACTTACTTGTAAAATCAATACTTCGAGAGGAGAGACGCGTCGGTCAGGAGAAGAATATATTATACGTTGGTAGAATTTAATTGGAAGTGGTCACCGTTGCAACTCAGTCTTAATGGAACAAACACATTACAAGTGAATTAAACAAAATTTCACAGACATTTGAGAATTATTAATTATACTGGGCGACCAACATCTACAAACCCATTTTCCTATAACCAGTCACCTGAGAAGAGAACTCATAGCTCCAAATTTCAACAACAAGAACCCAAACAATTTAAATAATATGCGGTTTTGCAAATTAATGGCACTGAAGTATGCCGCAATATGCACTTTGAAATTGTAAATTAATTATACTGTATAGGTACATTCTGTGTTCACCTTATCAATATATAACAAGGGTATATTTTACCTTGTAAAATATAATTATCAAAGCTCTCCTCCGAGTCCATACTCGCACACACAAACTACCGCATTAAGAAAGAAACTTTCGAGTATGGGAAGGAGCTTTAGGTTTTTGAAACCAGGCATTACTGGGTCTTTGGTCTTTGTTCTCAAAATTTCGAAAATAGTAATATTCCTCCGAAGGGCCTTTGATGTGGAAACCACGTGTTTACAAATGAAAAGATAGATGATAGTTAATAACGAGTTTAGATGCAGTAATAAACAGAACACACATAAATGCGAGAATTGAAATACGTGCTCAAGAAATATTTTAGTGGAGAAATCGATACAAACGGTAGCGGATTTAAAAGCAGAATGTCCATTGAAAATATAAAATGCCAGCGGCTCACCAACGACGTTAGGAATTCGCCAAACCTTGAATGATGATGAAGATACATATATATATATATATATATATATATATATATATATATATATATATATATAAGGGCGCTCAACTACGGTGGTCATCAGCGCCCTTTAAAAACTAGTCATGGAAAAAGCCAGATCTAAAACTTTCTAAAAACTATACAAGTGTAACAAAACCTATTAAAAATACACGTACATAAAACAATTCAATCAAAATTTACTAAAACTTTCGTTCACTAAATTCTAAACTCTAAACTAGACAAGCATATGAAAACCTTCTCCACGGGTCTCCACGCACGGCCTACACTTTGGTGGGCCTGCTGACCGTCTCCCTCAACCACGAAGAGGAGCCCACACGAGGGAGATTGTTGGCTCGGGACCCCGGGTGCGCCAAACCCGTACCTGCAGAAGTAGGCCCCTGGGGGCCACACCTTGAAAAGCACGTAGACGGGGAACAGTACCGTTATGACACCAATTGGCATACACCTTTGGGGGAAGTAGAAACAAACCTTCGAAAGTTGCAAGCCTGAGGAGCCAATGAGCCAATGAGTGGGGAGGAGAAGTTAGAGGTAAGCGGCAGACACTTGGCGATGTGATTTTGGGAAATATACATGCACACTTATCGATGTTATTTTGAATGGTGTAAACCTTGATTTAGTAAGACACTTGGCGATATGGACACACACACGCGCGCACGCACACACACAGACACACACCCATGTATATGTGCGTGTGTATTGAAATCGCCAAGTGTCTTACTAAGTCGAGGTTCATACCATTCAAAATAACATAGAATATATATATGAATATATATATATATGTGTGTGTGTGTGTGTGTGTGTGTGTGTGTGTGTGTGTGTTTGTGTATGTATGTGTATATATCAAGGTGTAATTGGGAAAAAGCATGCAAAGTAGTTTTAGATAATAAGTGCCGGTATTAGGAGTAGAGGGAAATCATAAATCCAGACATAATCACGCAGATTGTGTTTGTGAGTCGGAAGTGGTGAAAAAGGAAGTCAGTGATCATAGCTGATAAATAAAAGAAGAAGAATAGTCATCAACTAAGTGTTATCGACAGCAATATACCTTCATCACCGCAACCGCTGGGATCCTGAGACAGAGATCTCAACGAGAGGTAGCCGAGAGAAAAGAGCCACCAGTTATAACCCTGAAAAGAAAAACCCGGTTCCCAAAAGCCTGCACTACGTACTTCACCTTTTTGTTTTCAAAGTAAAAATGTGCTTTTCTATATCCTTCTGTTGTTTCGATACAAACCTTAACTCTCTGATTTGAAGGCCGCGCCGTGGCTCAGTGGTTAGACCACTTGGCTCTCACCAAGGCGGCCCGGGTTCGATCCCAGACGACCGCAAAGTGAGATTTGTGGTGGACAACACGGTGCTGGGGCGGGTTTTCTCCGGGATCTCCGGTTTCCCCCGCCATCTCATTCCACCGGTTCTCCATCTTCATCTCATGTATCATCAGTGTCATCGCCTGCGGTGCCGCATGTAGTAAAAGCGGGCGTTAAACACTACACATTTCTCTGATTTGAAGCGGAAGTGTGCTTAAAGTTGCCAACTGCTTCCGTTTTCAGTGATTGCAGAACTGCATTCATGTCTCTAATGTCATTTACTTTAGACCCACAAGAAGCAAGCAAGCTAGAGGATTGTCTAACGTAATTAATTTTGCTATCCCAGCGGGGTTTATGCTCACCTTCCCAGTATGACAGGTATGCTAGATTCGTTTAAAATACACAAGTGTTGTCACATTACTCCCCCATCCATAATATATCTATCACTACAGTTACTGCAACAAATAGTAGATCTGGCAGCATGGGTGGCTCATATGCACTCTGATACACTCCTTTTTTAGAAAACAGATCCACTAACAGAGAAGATAAACAGTTCAGGCCCCTCTTCTCTTCATTCGTCTCTTGCTTTCTTGTCGGGTGTATACATTATATAGGTGGTGGTTTAATAATTTTGATTTTGGAATTATCATTTTCATATAGTCCCTACGCATCTTTTTATTTGATTCAATCTGAGTTAGATTAATCGGTGGTTTAAACGGTTTCGTAGTGTAAAACGGAGATGTGCTGGCAGCACTGTTAGTACGTAATCTCTTCGCTGCGTTGTTTATCGCATGATTTAGTTTTGTTTCATTCATATTCAATCTAAGCTGAGCGCAGTAATAAAAGCTTTTACCAATGAAGTGTTAAGAGATCGTATTACTAAAACTTCTACCTGTGAATAACTAATTTATGTACTACCTACAGTAGAATCCAACACAATATGGCTTTTAAATCTCCTCAGATAATTTGTTGCACTAGTACAGAGAACAAATAAACACGGCCGTCACCGGCACTTGTTTCAAACTTCATTTTTAATATCAGGACTTGAAATATTTATGAAGGATATTAAGAAGTTAAGTTTCCCTAATTACGTTTAATAGCATGCGATCAGGTGAACCTGCCACTAAATGTTAAAAATAGACTTTATAGCTTAATTTGCTGTTGAATCGTGGGGAATTAATTGTTAACTATTAACAGTTAAATTGTGTAGTAGGTAATTATATTATAGGAAAGGAAAGTCAAACTAAAGAACGTTGTTTCTGCAGCATAATGAGTACATGCGTGTATTGTAATGACAAAATATTTAACTTTACATTAAAGGGTAGACAGCGTGTAGAGTAATCTCAAGCACTGTGACTTAATCAAATCCATTTTCATAACGTTGTCATGCAAAATGGTATGAAGTGAGAGATCCGCAAGGGGCCAAAGGGTTGCAGGAAGAAAGGTCACAGAGTCTTGCGGAAGTTTCTAGCATATGCTGAGTGCCATTCCGGCAACAGAAACGTCGCACAGCGCAGAAAAGAGCATTTAAAATCGCAAGCATCGTCGCCATTTCTCCGGCACCCTTATTTACTACCAGCCTGTAAGCACACGTGAATAATCTTAAGGAAATGAAGTAGAAGTAAACAGTGGAAAAGAAAACGTGGTATGAAGTTAAGCATCTCAGCGTTCACTGCACTTATAACTGGAAACCACTGAAAACCCAATTCGGAATGCACGGTCGAAGAGTATCGATCCCACGACCACCCAAAAGCGAGTTGCATAGGTTACTGTGATACTAGCTTGCTCTGTTTAAATTTATATTATTTAAAACTTGTAATATCCCATTGTCATGAAAATGGAAAACGCATTGGTCCAAATACTTGGATCTATGCTGTTCTTATAATTAGCGCATTAATTGGCCTGTTATATTGATGCAAATCTGCAACTTCTGTAGCTCGGAGTGGGTTAACGATTCAATATCAGAGAGCGTGTTTTCAAGGCCTAGCTACTTTAGCTAGCGCATCACAACATAGGTGTACTCGTATCATACTGCTGCTAGATGAGCCACAATAAAATTGGATCCCTCTTAATTTGTACAAGTTACCGCAGAACAAAGCAAATCAAATGAAATTTAACTAGACCTCCCTTAGATATTAGCAAAATCCTGATGTGTTGCATACATATGACTTTCTGCAGCCATATTATAAGGGAACCGTTTCTCCGGATGCATCTTACATCTACTTCACATTTATGGAGACAATGGTTTGTAGAAAGTTTCTTTTATATATTTATTTTCAGATAGGTATATTGGGAAAAGTAGGTTTAAATGATGTATCTTTTGAGAGCTAGCTGGTTTGAAACGACATTAGAACTCCCAGGAGGGATGAAAGAGAGAAAGACTGAGAGAGAGAGAGAGAGAGAGAGAGAGAGAGAGAGAGAGAGAGAGAGAGAGAGAGAGAGAGAGAGAGAGAGAGAGATAGCGAATGACCTGCTGCATTGTAGAAGTTAAAGTACTGAAAATTTGAAACAAAAAACAAGGAAAGTTTCATAAAATTTTAAATTTAGAAATAGTAATTTATTTGATCTTTATTGTGTGCTTGAAATCTACATACTTGGTGTTTAGAAACACTGTGTGTAAATTACGGAGTTATGCAAACTTTACCTTAATGAAGAGGGAGCTTTGGAGGCTATTTCCAGAAAAATTTCAGTAACTTCAACAAAAATATCTTCCCAGAAGTATCTTCAGCATGCTGTAGGTTAACGAAAATCATCTGTAATTCTTTTAGAAAATAAAAATATTGTAAAAAGCTGTCCACCCAACGGACAGTATGCTTTAAGGGGACTTTTTTTTAACATTTTGGCTTCCCATCTTTGCAGGACGCTGAGTTAAAATATTACGCTTTGTATTAAGTGGCTTTGTCCACACTTACATAGGCAGATACGCTCAGACCATTTTTTTGGTATTAAATTCAGGGTTCTTAAAATGTGAGATTGTGTGTAATCTACTTATTGTTTGGAATTCAACACCTAAGGCTAATATTAATATAGTAGAAAAAGTAAATACGTTGTGCTGTTATGGTTACTTTAATTGTACAATGTATCTCTTCAGTTGCTTCTTTTTCGCACAATTGTCGCCTGTGCAGTGAAAAGGCAAACATTGAGTTTTAGTGTGAGGTCCTCACGTATAACAGTAATATTGTTAATTAATTAGTGTTAAAACTACAGTAAGAAGAATAACATCAGAATTTGTGGGTAAATGTGACTGTGATTTTGTGATCGAAAACCTCATATATCAGTCCGTTAGTTAAAGTTATTTTAGTGAAAATGTCACACATTTTCAACAGGGGGGAGAACCTTTAAAAAGGAAATCACATGGGGATTGCGAAACGGATTTTCTTAAGTCTTGTTATATTGGGTTTCCTTGACTGTGTGGTTGTGTCAAATTATTTAAACTATTTTGTTAGCCATGTCTGATTTTTCGAATGCAAAGAATACGTGGACGATAGATGGCATTAGCAACATGGACAGTTATTGCAACTTGAGGATTCGTTATGAAAATTCAAACATTCATATTACTTCCATTGTAATGTTAGTAATGTTTGGAATAACAGAAATCGACACCTCTTTGTAAAGAAATAAGTCTGTAATTTCGCGAATGAAAAAATTTTGTTTGCTATTGAGATCAGCAAGGACTCCCATTTCTGTCCAAAAAATCGAATAACAGGGGTAACTACGTAAAGCTCCTACACATAATTGCCCGTGCAAATAAGTTAGAGGAACATGTTCGGACTGCCACGATGTTTTCGGGAACATCATATGACATTCAGAATGACATTATTGAGTGCATTTCTCGTGTTTTAATGAAATATAGAATGCAGTTGATGAGACAAGTGTTATACTCCCTCTGTCCCTTCATGGTGGCCTACGTACTGAATCCACTCCGTAGAGAAATCCCACAGTTCAATAATATGGTATAGAAATGGGAATCATACTCTGCTTTATTTGACAAGTGAATCAGAATCGCGGTCTGATATGATTTGTGCGCAGTAAATATTGCAGCTACTTTTCATCCAGGCGGACGATCACAGTGCATACGTTACTACAAGCAACAAAAAGTAGACAACTACGGATCTGAGTATGGATGTCAATCAAATGGGCAACCGTTGCTTCATTCAAGGACGAGTAAACAAAGAAGTAACCGAGGCAAATGTAAATTCAATGTAAATAATAACTCCAAAGCTTGACAATTAACAGCCGAATGTCAGCAGACACGAAAGATGGGTTGGCTGTTTCCTTCAAGGGACAACCACCTAACCACCCTGACTTCAATATGATTGATTTTGGGTTTTTCAACTGTATCCCGTGTTCGCAATACAAGAAGAATCCACGGAAGATTTAGGAATTCATTGACTGTGTCAAACAGGCATTTGTAAACATCCGCATTGAAAACCTGGACAATGTGTTCCTCACCCTGCTATAATGCATAGAATGCTGTATGATGCAACAGGGGCTAATAAATACAAGGTACCTCATATCGGAAAAAGACAGGCTACGGCGTCAAGGTACATTGCGTTAGCTCCGCAACTGCAAACCACAGAAGGTGCACAACGAGCGGTTGCCGAAAACTGACTTGGCCTTTGTACCAAAATGTGCAGCTAAGTGTTGCATAACTAAATAATGGAAAATCTCTGGTGTCATACTTAGTGTACAGATGTACTCCTGCTTGATAATGTTGTAACATAAAACTTGCACCAGATAATGTAAAACATACATCGTTCCAAGCATACTGTAATATACAGGGATAAACTGTATTACTAGCATTGTTGTCATTGTTATTATATTATGAAACACTATGGGCCTGTATTAAATTCTCAGGTGACTAGTTGCATAGTCATCGATTTTTTCAGTAATTGATAACTATTGGTTAGACACAGTGACTCGTATAACGAACTCTGTACAAAGTGGTACGACTATGGAGAAGACAATAACATGTTATACAGAAGAACTGCTTTTGTTTGAAACTTAGGATTATGGAGAAAAATTGTCCGTTGCTCTAATCCTTTTTTGCAATATTATTTTCCTGTGGTAAAACGAGGAAAGAGATACAGCTATCTGTAAGCTGAAGGAGCCAGATGAGTCCTTAGTTTATTAGAGTATCACTTAACGTCATTGGGTTCTGATTTCCAGGGATCAATCCTACAGCAAAAGGTAGTTTTGATTCTTTCTTATTTATAAATTGTTTGATTATAAGATTTTACGGGAGTGGAAACTAAATTTTCCTACACGGGGAGGGTGGGGTATTTATAAAAGCATTTGAGCTCAAATATTGTTACAAGATGAAAACTATAATAATCAGAGAGAAGAAATTGCATGAAATAAAATATAGTAAGCAAACTTTTAACTTTGTTTGTCACAGCACTTTACTTCTATAGTTTTCAACGAACACGATTATTAAACACAGAAACCATTTTTAACACGGTAACACAAGTTAATGGAATGTTTTGCTAATTTATGAACACCAAAATAATTCCAGTCAAAAAAAAAATTTAAAATAGGCCCACACCGCTGTTATTAATTCTGATAATAGTATTGCGCAAATGTTATAGTTGAGCTGAAATCATCTGGTTAGTAGTTTAACCTCATAGCTAAATAATCTCTTCTCATATGCCTTATCATTTCATAAAGGTATATGCAAAGAGAAAATATCTAAAAATTACAAGTCGTTATGACTAAGAGCAAGGTTATAAAATACGTATTCTGGCCCCAGTACCTTGGTACCTGTGTATATTTTAACGTAATATACTTGGCTAGTTATGACGCAAGGGCTAATGTTTTATATGACGAAAGCATGTTATAGAAAACTTGTATTTCTTCATGGCATTTCATAATCAAACGGCCACATTTCAGCGACTGCATTGTGCCCTTGAATGAAAAACGTAATTGGAACCGTAAATGTCTTCATTTAAGTACCACAAGGTACCAGATGGAAAGGTTTTAGCTTTTCTCTACGTATGCAATTCGTAGCAAATATACTTAGGTACTGTAATTGTAGGTTATATGGAACAGCAAGAATCTCAAATAATATTGCAGCTTGCAATGAAATAGTGCACGCACTGCAGAAAAATGCAATTTAATTAGCAAATGGTTTTCATTAAGGGATATCGAAGAACAGAACCATTATGTTGTTGCACATGTACAGCTACATTACATGTGTGAACAGTGTTTGACGCACTAGATAAAACTGGTTGACGCACTAGATAGCCAGAAGTATCTACCCAATCCAACTGCTGATAGGTGGCAACCACTACTGGAATTCATCAAGGACTCAGCAACTATACGGATTTCTCCTTTGGTAGCTTTGCTGCCGTCACATCTGGGTTAAATACTCACAGGAATACGATCCGGTATATCAGCGACCTCTATGGACGTAAATTTCACAAATCTGCAGCAAATGGACTTACATAGAGACGATGAGCCTCGACGCTTTTGGGATTTAGAAACCATGGGGATATCGACGATCCAACCCAGAGAATTTTGTGCCAAGGTTTCTGAAATTCTGTCAGAGTTTCACGCTTCGTACAGCATCAAAGTTGAACGCAGTGTGGTATCTCTACCTGGAAAGGAGAAGTTTCAGTTGTCTAGTAACTACAGCCTCGCTGAAAGACGGTTCCAGTCGTTAGAAGAAAGACTGGAAGGAGAGAACGGGTTGCATAATCTGTAAAAGGAAATGTTGCTGAACTATATTAGCTAGGAACTCGTGGAGACAGTACTCATTACGTAGCAGGACAGAGACATCTACTACGAGCCACATCAATTAGTGAGGAAGGAGAAGAGGGAGATAGTGAAATGGCGTCTCGTATTTGTTTTTGATGACTCAGTGCACGAAGACAGTTCTCGTCACCCAATGAATCCTTGGAGTTGGGGCCAAATTTTCTTCCAGAAATCCTGTCTGTGCTATTGAGATTTCATTAGGAACCTAGTGCTATCATGGGTGACATAAGGTAGGCATTTCTGCAACTGTATCTGAAGGAGGAAGACAGGGAAATGACACGGCTCCTCTGGTACCGTTATATCCGGCACGACGAATGAACCATCAAGCCCACAAAGGACATCGTCACATGTCGCTTAACCAGGCTCCCGTTTGGACTCACTTGTGGCCCATTCCACTTGTCAGCAGCACTCAGAAAATTGGCTACAACTTACATAGTGGACTTCCCGCAGGTGGCCGATGTGATTGCCGAAACATGTTTATGGAAGATTTCGCAGCAGGAACATAAATCGAAGCCGAATTAATATCATTGTACTATCAACTCCTGTCACTCACGAAGAAAAAACGGATGAAATTGTCACAATTGGAGACGAAGTTTTCGCAGCTGAAAGAAATATGGAAAGCAGAGGGACAGGCTCTAAGCGAAGAGGCACAAGTACTAGGCATGGAGTGGAATACTGAAGAGATACTTTTCATTTTGATCACAGAGATGTAAAAACAAATTGAACGAGGTTTCTGCTACGAAGGGACAGATACTTCAAGCCACTGCGACGTTCTATGACCCCATGGGACTGATGGCCTCAACGATGATAATGACCAAAATAGTTTTTCAGGATACGTAATACCGAGGTAATGCCTGGGATGAAATCGTACTATCGGATCTTGGGGTTTGGTGGGCAAAGTGGTCATTCAAACTTTCTTCGTTGACCAGTATCCACATTCCACAATGCGGCGCCACATTATACTCACAAGATACTCAATCCACCGATTTTTGTGACGCCTCAGAGCCAGGATATGGGGCTGAACTCTACCGCAGAGACCAGAGTGACAATTGCGGTACAGTCCATCTGGTTTGTAGTAACAATAGTCTCGCTCCCACGTATAAACTTTTAGCTGCTCTCGTGGGTGCCGGATTCCGGCATTACTACTGTCAGGCAACGCGATTCCCAACAACCCGAGCAGTCCAGTGCAACGACTCCATAGTGACTCTGGACTGGATAAGAGGAGATACTAACAGATGGAGGACTATCGTCTGCAACAGAGTGAGAGAAAATGTGAGCTAGGCGACGTCAATCCCATAGCGACGCTGTCCAGAAGTCAACAACCCAGTCAACTGTCTGTCACGAGGCCTACATGCAGACGAACTTGCTTCGTTGAACCTATGGTCGGAGAGACCAGTCTGGTTGAAGCAACCGTCCACTTCCTGGCCAGAAAATACCACCTCCTAGACATTGAACTTCCAGAAGCAATGAGGCACGTACAAGAAGTACTCGTAGTCACTGAGTATGAACCACTATTTGAGATAACGAGATTAAACTCATTCTGGAAAGATTTGCATATAACTGTCTACGTCATGCGTTTCATCGAGGCTCTCAAGAAGAATAGAGTACCAACAAACATAATTCCTTGTGCTAATGAGATAAGAAAAGCACGGATATACTGCATCGGAGTGCTTTGCAGAAGAACAGAACCGCCTACGAGAGGGGTGCCTTTTATTCGAGCAGCTCGGATTTCATGTTTCTTTACCTATCTGCAAGACGGATTGATTCGCTTAGGAGGAACACTGCAGCTCGCCTACTCACCGCTGATCAGGAGCATTCAATTTGATTGGATGGTACGTATCATTTTACGAGGCTCCTAATTAGGGAGACTCACGTACGACTCCATCATTGGGGAGTACGTATAGTTCTGCGAGAACTTCGGGATGAATTTTGGATTCTGCGAGCACGACAAACTATAAAGAAGGTTCTCAATGAATGCCCGTCCTGCAAAATAGCCCGCAACGTACCCGCATACGTAATAGAAGCGCCCCTTCCTGCGGTCAGAGTTAACTCTACGAGGCCCTTTGCCATCACAGGTACCGACTTCGTTGGCCCTTTGTTTGGATCGGCTAACGCACCCACGTAAGCTTGCATAGCTCTGTTCACCTGTGCTACGATAAGGGCTTTGCATCTGGAATTGCCGAACGATCTTTCAGCCGATCGTTTCCTACTGGCTCTCCAACGGTTCGTCGGACGCAGAGGGTTACCGCACATAATATACTCCGGCAATGCTTGGAACTCCTTGCGGCCAGCAGGGATCTTCAGGGGATGCACTCACTGGCGCCGAACCTTGAGACATATGAGTGTCTTGCCCACCAAACTATCAACTGGAAATTCATTCCACCATGGGCGGCTTGGTGGTGTGAATAAGTGGTAGGATCGGAAAGGGAAAGCTGAAGACAGACGAAGAGCTGACGAACGTCCTTCTTGGGAGTATCGAAGCCGCCCGCAAATATAGGCCGCTAACTAGGGGGGACGGAGATAAACATCTAACTCCAGCACATTTTCTCACCGGTGGGAAATTGACGATATCCTCAGTGAGGCACCACCAGCTACTAGTCTCACTAAGCTATACGGCCAGAAGCAGAAAATTGCAGACGACCTCTGGAGGAGACGGACTAAGGACTACCTCCTGGAGCTGAGAGGATTCCAAATGGTACTGCGCTCACGCACCAGTAGAGCTGAAATTCAAATTGGAGATGTGCTGCTGTTGTGGGAAGATCATGTTCCACGTCACATGAGGAAATTAGTTTGGGTGATAAACAGCGTGGGCTGAGACGGCATAGCAAGAACAGCTATTCTAATGACAACAAATAGCTCCGAGATCGCTCGACCTATTCAGCTGGTCATCCCTGTAGTAATCGGGACTGACCAGGATGGGGAAGATGTGGAGACTCCTCCGACATCTAGTGAGAAATTGGGAAACTGAATCTGCACGCTAACGCCATCTGATGCTATTTTATTGTAACCAAGGAGTGAGATTAACGTGATTTAAAATTCAGTATGTGTGCGTGCGTGCGTTTGTGTGTGTGTTTTAATTACGCTACTGATATAACTACCACTTCCCACGTCCTGTCCAACAGAGGGAAATATGGAGAAGCTTTACCTATACCTTGATAGGTCCACCAGCGTAATTTAGTTTCTTTTTGGTTGAAATTTAGGTCCTACAACTTTAAGTCATATCGGACGGATAAGTTAGTTTGCAGCAGTCAAGCAGTCAGATAAGGAAGTGACGAGTATTTTTTCAAATAGTGAAAGGACTGTGTA
This sequence comes from Mantis religiosa, assembly GCA_030765055.1. Taxonomy (NCBI): domain Eukaryota; kingdom Metazoa; phylum Arthropoda; class Insecta; order Mantodea; family Mantidae; genus Mantis; species Mantis religiosa. The sequence continues at coordinate 258,091,087 of CM060950.1, forward strand.
CATTTTTTTTCAAAATTGCCCAAATGAACAGAAGCATTAGACACTGGAGTGAAAAATCCGCACTCTAACTGTGTCTGGCGCTAAATTTAACAGAATAATTGATGTATTTTCAGCTGGAAGAATCAGCTTCCGCCGTATTTAAATTGATGGCAGAAGAGTTAAATGCAAGTGGTGCTGAAACAAAGGTTTTATGCATCCGGTCAGTATCAGAACCTGATAAGCTTTGATTTTAGAGTTTTATTTCTAATATTTTCACTTTTACTGCCTAAATCCGATTCTTAATTAATTATTTAATGAATGTTGAAAATTAAATTGGTAAAATATAGAACCTGATCAGGGTGACTACCAAACACAAATGCCTTCAGAGTGATCGACACTGGATAAAGTAGAAAATGACAAATAATCATCAAATCTACGAACATTTTATGAGATTATAGATATGTTACTCGACCAAACAACCACAGATTCTCTGATATAGACCAAATTTAGCTCCTATCATTGTTGGAAAGTGCCTCATACGCGCAATACAAGATTTTCCCAGAGAGTACATTTAAGGATTTTCTTACGTAATATAGACATTACGTCAATATAGTACGATTATGAAATGAGCTCTGTTATTTTTATCTTTCCCCTGTATGTAAAACCCAACAGTCTACAAAGTTCAACAAGAGTTGCATCTCATGGGAATTACAGAGCTTTTGATACAGGTGTATAAATTTCATGAATTAATTTTGAGTATTCCTTCCACCAGTGCATTGGTAGGGTGATCTTTTGCAGCGCTCCGCAAAATACATAGATTCTCATCTAAGAAGCACTCAAACACAGAATAGTCTTTCATTTCTGTTATTATCAGTGGAGAGGGCGTTTGTTAATAAACTTAAAAAGCAACAAAAAGCAACATTTGAAAACCCTGATATTGATGTATTTTTTTGAAGATGAATCGGCCCATTGAACTGAATTACAAATAGGCCTGTAAATTGGAGAGACGGTAAATACACTTCAAATGACCTATGTCGCTATAATTTTATTTATATATTTGTTTATGTTTATTTTCTCTTAGGAAATCTGACACATCCTATTTAATATCATTCAAAAACCCAGAAATTGGCGACTGCCACTTCCCAGATGAGTTCTGAATCAAACGGCAGCACCTATGAATCACCCACGACACACCACTGCAAAAGTGTACCTAAAAAAATAGATCTCAAGTGTAAGTGAATCAATACCTAAAAGTTGATAGTTATTTGTTCCCTTGGTGGAAATATTGTACTAAAATAGACTATAAACTGGTAAGATTTGCAACTTTTAGTCGGGACATTTCCTTTTAAATTTTTAACAATAATTAAGTACATACTAGAAGGCACATAAGCATTTCATACGTAAGAGTTGTACCATTTGACCAATGTTTCCTAAATATGTTCGTGTTAAAACTCCACATTTATTTGTGCTACATAGGAGGGTACTGGCTGCAAATTTTTATCACTTGAGAATCACTCTTAATTAAACATTCACTGTAAATTTAGGACCTTGCACGCATTATTACGGAAGCTATTCAGCACAATTAAGATTAACTCATGCAGAAGGTTTACTTACTATTAAGAGTTTCCCATAGGAGACTGATGAGGACGTAAATCGTTCTCTAGGCTTAGATTTTGTTTCAAATGACGAATTACCTTTGAAGAAAATATAATATTTAGGGATATAAATAGCTAAAAGTCCATTTGGTTTTAAATCTCTTGTACGAAAGTATAATTTTGAACGTGGAATTCAGTTGGTTACAAGATAGTTTATATCAAGAAGCCTAAGCATGTTACGTGAAATGTTACTCCATTATTGCATTTACCTGACATTATATTCTCAGAGCAACTGTGACCTAATGACACAAGCGGAAAGGGATACGGTGTGATGTTTTATTTTAATTTTACATAAAATCTGCATAATGAATACACACTTTCCTAGAGAATTACGACCCGCCAAATATAATGCAGGGAAAATAAAAACGGCACAGGAAGATACAGGAACAACAGACTCAGATTCTAAGTGAGGAGCGTGTTTGAAGCAAATGCATCTCCAGGAAAAAATAACAGTACAATCAATTAAGAGGAATCTAACTTGCGCTCTGAATATGAAGTACCCTACTTTGTCTCTACAAGTGACCCAACAAAAGTATATCTTACTGAATCGATATACTGTATCGAGATAGACTTTCATAGAAATTGCTTTATTATATATTTCCTTATATAGGCAATGATTAGAGAGGAATACACTGTTCTTAGGTCATGGTGAAGCAAGCACCTGAGGTTTTGGCTATGTGATGATTTCAACATTCTGTTCTCCTTGCATGACAGAGGAAAAGTGTAAAAATACATCTCGGCTAAAGTGTACTTTAAGGTGTAAACTAATGAAAAGTTCTCAGAAATGGTTATATCAACAAAATATGAAAAATTGTGTGATCTCTCAGATTTACTAGTTATGCAAGAGTCAATGTGAATTATGAGGACTGCGAGAAAATTAACTGTATAAATTTAAATTGTCAGAACCTGTCTTATCCGAGCTTAATTAAAACAAAATCTTTGCAAGCAATTTTGATAGTAACAAAATCTTCGAAAACTCTTCCACGCTAAAGTTAGCTTCCGGAGGGCTATTTCTTTCTTTTTTTAAGATTTTGCATCGCACTCCTGAATGACGCATATCCTAAATAACAAATCCAATACTTATACTATTTTCGTTATTGAGTTCTGTTATTGCCGGCCGCGCACACATACACAAAAACTCGCTTCTAATCTCCCTTTTTGGATGCAGTAAACCTCAAAATAATATGATGTTTGGCGGAATATTTCTGTTATATTTCAGAGTGCAGTACAGTACTTAATACACCTACTGATATACAGAAGAAATAAAAGCTCTCCTGATTTCATTAGAAAACATGACCGCGGGAACAACAGTACATTTGAACACAGCTTATACATAAGAAGGTACTCCATAGAGTGAATGTTACCGCTAAAAGTATTGACTATATGTGCAAATTGTTTAAGTCACACGACTGAATTATCAAGCATCTTGGCAGAATATTTGTGGAGGAATTTAAGTTTGGGATCATATTGTCACATCTGTACCTACGCCAGTTAATAATGAGAAAGTAACACGCGCTCTAGATCAGCGACTGGTTGACGTGGCATAGCAGGAATTAGATAGCCGGGAGAAATAAACACGCGTAAAGGGCAGTTGACGTCAGGAAGCAAGTCACATTATTAGTGCACAAAAACACCTTTCGCGACTAAAATTCCAGAGATTTCGAATTCCAGAAAGGTTACCTCACACGGCATGTATGTAAATGCCGATGCAAAACCGAAAGTGTCATTCAGTGTGTGTACAACTGTGTGTTGTACGTGGACCTAATGTAGGTAAAAAATATTATAGCAGTACGAAGGATGTGTGGTACAGGGATTCAAAGGAACATTGTAGCAATATTTTGAAGTTTTGCATTTGTGGAAAAGAGAAGTTAATTTTACGTCAACATTAACCAAACGATTTCGGCGAAAATCAAGATTTCTAAGTGCACTTTTTCATAACACTACTCAAGAGATGTTACACTTCAAAATATTGGAGTAATACCTTGGAAGAATCGCATAAAACTCAAGGGAAATGTGGGCATATGCTGCACCTAAAATAATAGCTACTGCTCTGTAGTGTAAACATTCATTGCATGAACAGAGTTACATTTTTCTAACAAGGTTATCGCTTCATCAGTGAACAAAATAATAGAAAATATATAGACACTCTCTATTTTAATTCCAGTAACTATTTAACCATCATTGCGAATAATCACAAATTCCTTAAACGGGTTCTAAACAACTTATCAGCAATGACCGACGTAGCTTCAATGCTGGTATTCGATACTGAAACATACACCTAAAGTCCTATAGGTTTCTCCTTCATTATACATATCCATATGTATTTTTCTTCCTTTTTGAACTGGATCAATTGAACATATCAGTAACCAAAAGCATCTTCGCACCTTTACCCTCAAAGTGATGTGACAGCTACTTGAATTCTTGTCATGCTGCAGTGAAATCAGGAATATGTCTTTACGCTGGATAATTCTTGTCAGAATAAATAATCCCTCTCTTTCTTGATTACGCATATAATTAGTTAAATTGTGTGTAGACAGCTGCGGTGGACCTAACTACCTATCTTACCTTGTCGTTTTCTTGATTCTTGACATAATCTGATGGAGGTGTGGCATTTGTGATGGACAGCACTAAGATGATGACAGTGAGACAGGGGACTTTCTGCAACATAACAATTATTTGAAATTAGTGCTGCATAACCCTAAAATAAACGTATAATTTTAGTTAATTGATGGAAATTAATCATTTCTTCACACTAGCCGTATGTAGGCTAATGTTTTTGATGGATAGAGGCAACATGAAAAATTCAATACCATGGCCGGCCATTCTGGGTTATGGGAATTAATATTGCAATTAGTAATAGTAATAGTAATTTATTTCCTTTTACATCAACAAATGGAAATACAAAATCAAGATTGCAATTATAAAATCCATTCTGAAATATGCCATATATTCCTAAATCCTGAAAATCCTATCATGTTATCATGTTGCCCACCATTGAATAGTAATTCAGTCCCCATACACCTAACTCTAGTTTTTGTGTATTGGAGGCCCTCTGCTCCTTTTTACACTTTCTGCCATTTCACCTATCCCACTCTACATTTTTCTCTTAATTGTTCTTAGCCATCTCTCTTTAACTTTCCCTAAATAATTCCCTATATTTCTCCTGTTGTTTTCTCCTTTTACTGACAACATTTTTCTAATTGCTACTTCACCCCCAAACTGTCCCATTCACGTAGCCAAGCCTGCTCTCACCATATTTTTGTTTGATTACAATATACAATGGAAATCTGCATTCTCTTCTCCATACAATGGACATTTATCTAGCTCCCTCTCTTGACCTATACCTTTCATGATTCTCACTCCTGTGCTCGCCCAGGCTAAACCTTCTCGCCCTAAGTTACTACATATATCTCTATATCCTTCCCTCCCCCAGGTTGTTTTTATTTCTCTATATAATCTCAGTGAGCGTTTGTCACTTGTATTGGCAAAAATGTCTTCTAATCTTCTAATCTTAGCTTAACTTCTTTCCAGAAGCCTCTATACCCATACTCTGCATTTATCCAAGAATGACCCATACCTATCTGCTTCAACAAGTCATACATTTTGTGTGCCCAAGACCCACCCCAGTTATTTCACTTTTGAATATGAAAACATTCCTTAATTATATTGCCATCTTCCAAGTTAGTGATTCCGTATAAATATTTCATTGCCCTTGACAAGATTTTAATTTTAGTAGAATGCCTGCCTAGTTCTAATTGTGCTGCCCCATTTGGTGAGGCTATTGGTAATCCCAATATTTACAACGGAATCTATGCACTCTATCAGTCTCTCTCCAAGCCTCATCTATTCCCCAAACCTCTGATCCATGTAACATTCTGTTTTCTACTACTGTCGTATAAATCCTCTCGAAACATTTGATATTTATACCTGGCAGTTTACTGTAGCATGATCTTATCACTCTCATGGCCATTTTACCTTCTGCCACAGACATCTCTTTTTGTTCTTTCCAGCTGCCTTCTGAACTCAACCTTGTACCCAAATAATCAAATCTCCTTACTACCTCAATTTCTCTTCTATTAACCTCCCATTTCTCATCCTTACGCAACCTGTATCCTTTTTTGAAGACCATAATCTTTGTTTTGTTTTCATTCACTTTCAAACTCCATTCATTGCAATAACAATTGGCTGCCCTGATTGCTCTTCTCAGCCCTCCACTTGATATGGACCCAACTACTAGGTCATCTGCAAACAGTAGCCCCGGTATTTCTTTACTAAAAATAACTGGTGAATGTACCCTCCAACTTGATATCTCCTCTAAAATTCCATCGATATTAAGATTAAATAATACTGGACTAAGTTTATATCCCTGCCGTACTGCTGCCTTACTCTATATAGATTTAGTTACTTTGTTGCCTGGTAGTTTTATACACAACTCATTCTCTTGGTATATCATTTTAATTACTTAAATGCCTGACTTATCCCCTTACTGCTTAATTTTATCCACAATGCATCTCTATTAATATAATCAAATGCCTTTTCTAGACCAATAAATATCATATATACCCTTCCCATTTTATTGCTCAGATATTTGTGTACAATTGTTTTAATCATAAAGATGTTATCCGATGTTCTTCTGCCCGGTCTTAAACCTGCTTGGAACTCCGATAGTTTATTCTCCTTCTCAACCCAATTTTGCAACCTATTTCCTAGAATTCCCAGGAAAATCTTCCCTAGAATAGACAATAAACTAAGCCCTCTGTAGTTAGCTGGGTTATTTTTATCTCCCTTTCCCTTGTAAATTGGCAATAACATGCTTTTCCTCCATTTCCTAGGAATTGTCTTTTCTTCCACTATTTTATTAAATAACTTTAATACTATTTTCTCTCCTAGTTTCATCGAGTGCCCAAACCTTCCAAAATTCTCCTGTATACCATCAATAAAACTAGCTTTGTTAGCTTTTAACCTCCTTATTTGTTCACAAAATTCAGCATCCGAGATATATCTAATTCATTAATTATTTGCGGACCCCCTAACAAACTTCATTCCACTCTGATATAATTATCTTTTCCTAACAGTGATTCAAAGTATGCACACCATTGATCTGCGCCTATACACTCATCTCTCCCCACATCTTTATATAGCCCTCTTATTATTCACCAAATTTTCTTAGTGTTATGTATTCTTGCTGCTTCATTTAGCATTCTGCCTATTTTCTCAACCCATTCCCTCTTTTTTTGTTCCATTATACACCTGTATGCCCATCTCAGGATCAGGAAATTTTCCCTTTCCTCTTTTTCCCGATTGCCGCCAGTTCTTTAATTCCTGTGCTTCTCTTGCCTTTGCCACCTGGCAATCCTTGTCAAACCACTGCCTACTGATGCCTTTAGAAACCCCCATTTTCATACCGGCCCCTGCCCTTTAAACAATATATTCCAATGCCTCTAAGGCTTGCACTATTTTATTCTCAGTTAAGCTTTGTAAGCTCACTTGTAAGATTTTACTGCTCTCTGAACGCAATTCATTAGCAAATGGTTTATACAACTCTTCTTTCCACTTATACACTTCCACCACACTGAGACATTTTTCATCAAGCTTCTTCATACATTTGTTGCCTTCCCCTAACTCTAATCTTAAAGGAAAGTGACAGCTTGATGTTAAGACATTCATAACTTCAAAATCTAGGATCCATTCATCAATTCCTACGAAATACATTAAAATATCTACCACAATCTGGCCATTTTTATTAGCAAATGTGAATTCCCCTTCTTTGTTACCCGCTTTCAGGCCATTACAGATCATAAGATTATTCTCCTCACAAAAATCTAAATGTTTCCTCCCTTCATTATTGGTAACTTGGTCTTTACTATGCCTAATCTCTATTTCAAGTTCCTTCTTAGCTTCATCACTTGGATTAATCCACTTAATCTGGTGTTCCCCTATTCTTGCATTTAAATCACCTACAATTATTATTTCAAATTTCCCATACTTATTTTCCAACACTTCTATACTCCAACCTAGTTTTCTAAACACATTTGGAGCATAGAACTCTGATACAGTAGGTGGGTTATACACTGTAGCAATACAGACAGTTCCCCCATTTTTTACATGTCCCCTATGGAGATCCATAACACTGATCTGCTTGACAGTTCTTTTTCTTCTTTCACCTTAAAACATTTATCTTTCTTTATAAAACAGCCTAAACCCCCTGAAGCTCTGCCTTTCCTTTGGTTCTTCATCCCACTTATGCCATAAAAGTGAAATCCTGGAATTATTGCACTAGTTTTTTTCTCTATCCAGGTTTCCACAACCATTAATATATCACAAGTTTTTAGCACATTATAGATTTCCCCACTGTACACTTTCTCCCTAAGCCCGTCTACATTCCAAACCCCAATGGATAATACGAATCCCTATGCTTCATCTTTCCTTTTGAACCTCCACCTTTCTAAGTTCATCTGGCTCCTGGTGCGCACACGGCCTTTCACTTCCAGGATACTTCCTGATGGGGTTGACACCACTTGTAAGTCGCCTAAATTCTGCTCAATCTCAGCCGTTCTCAAACTACTTGACGCGGTATGAGCTTCCCCCATCAGCTGGTCGACTTGCGTGTCATTTAGCTGTTGTGATTCGACTCGCTCGGTCCTGTGTTTGGTCCGTACGTGTGACGTCATAGGTGACGTATCTTCTCTTTCCCTCGTCCGCACCGCTGACACTGGCTTCCTCGCAGCTGACGTATGCTCCCTTTCCGTAGTGCGACCACGTGCCAGTTGGATATTCCTGTCTTTTGCCTTCAAAATGTAGTTGTCCTCCCATGTAACGTAGTGCTGACGAAGTTCCTACTTAACACCATCGATCCACAAGTCAACACCTGTTAAATATGCCCGTTTTCCTGCTGCTCTTGCTTTCTTCATTTCCAATAAAGCTAAAGATTTCAATTCGCGCTGTTTCTTACCCAAATCTTGCTCAATAAATGGTTTAGTGCCTTTTAAATGTTAACTGTTCCTCAAAACTTCCCATTTGGATCTCATTGATGCTACATTCACTATCATTGGTCTTGGTTTCGGTCCAAATCGTCCTATTCTAAAACAATCCACTATCTCCCAACCTGCCTTATTTAGTTTCAGTTTTTGTTGGAATATATTTTCTACATCCTGCCATACTCGTCGGTCTCTTCTCTCTTCTAATCCAAATATTATCCGGTTTAGTTTCCGATTCCCTTCCTCTAAATTTTCCAGTCGGGTTGGTCTGTCTTTAAATTCTTTTATTTCTTCCTTTACTTCCTCATCAAATATCTCTAATGCTGTTAACATCCCGTTAAACTGTTCGCCAATCTTCTTGTTAATTCTATTTTCTATCTCCTTCACTTCTTTTATTTCTTTTGTGATATTTTCTAGCATCGCGGCCAGTTGCTCCATTGTTGGTCCGGGGTATAGTTCCACTCCCCCAAAAATTAACAAAGCCCATATCACTAAGATGTACCATACACTTATTAAATATATACCAGAAGATACCTGCTGAGTTTTCTGGTTCGTTCTAAATGCGTTAAAAGCGTCGATCCTAATTCTATACATTTGCGCGTCAATCATCTACGGTCGCGAGCGCGTGTGCTTACGCGTCCGTCTTCCTTCGCGTCTGGCAGGCAACTCTGCAATTAGTATGCAAAGCAAGACCCAAATGCCACAATAGTACAGATAAATTACGCTCTTCTGAACTTTCCTAAGAATCTTATCATAAACTCTGTAATTCGTAAAAACAGAAACTCTGCAGTAGTTGGGGATTCGTGGGACAAGTTAGACTTAAAAACATTAAGACAACGCTGTTTAGGTAACCATACAATTCATTGAATTGTATTACTCAGATTGACAAAAAATAAGTTCTGTGTTCTTTTAACCACATTCATTTGCTAGAGTGACATCTACGACATAGATGTCTTAACATTGGTTACACTTTTTCTTTACAGCTCACATATGACACTTTTATCATCCTTGATCCAAGCGAGTGTATCCAATATGGGCACAAAAGATCGCCGTTCTGTCAATTGTGTCATTCAGGCATCACTACATTTCTATACCGCTTAATATATTTCGTGTATAATAAATTTTAGCGTTAAGCTGTTACTTTATTTACCACATATTAATAAGTGCAGAAAACATTATATTAAACCCAAAAAATGAGACATCGAGATTTCATCGGCTATATATGTATCAAGGCCTCCAAATCCAAAAGCAACATATTTGGAATAAAATGGAGCGATTGTGGTTGTTTGTGTATTTTTTTTTTTTTTTTTCAATTTCAGTATCCTCAAGAAACGTGGCAAAGGAAAATTGTGTTATTATTTATGGAGACTCCTTAGCAGGTCTGGTTTTCAGCATCCCATTCTATATTTGGTGTGAAAGACCATTGATTTTACTTATGGGCCTCTGTACTGTCGCGAAACCATTATTTATGAAAGCGTGGCGCGGAAGCGACAACGGACGGATGGTGCCGGGTGAAGATAAGCAGCTTGTCTAAGCAGATAAAAATAGCGCGGAGATAAAGACATGCCAAGCAAATAAAGACATAAGTGGAACATTGTAATGAAATCTTGATTGCCTTCCAGAACATTCGATTTCTTAATAATATGAGTACAGGTACTCATGGAAGCGAAGACTCGCCATTGGACAGTAGCAAACAGTAGTGTCGTAATGAGGGAGTGTAATCACAACTGAATTGTGTGAACGCTTTTGTTTGTGGACGGCGACCTTGGAAGACTGTAGTTGTGTATGTGACGTATTAATGCTACTGTAAGTGTATTTCTACGGAAATAAAGAAGATTTTGAATTTCTGCAACTCGGACTTTTAATTCTAAGAACCCAAAAAGCCACAATTGGTGTCCGTCGAAGATGGACGCTACATTGGCAAACATTCTAGAAGAGCTGAAAGAAATTAGAACAGCGAATGACAACCTGGCTTCGAAAACAGAAGCGGTAAATCACAACCTGGCCGCGAAAATGGAGACCACAAATTATAACCTGGCCGCGGAACGCAAGAAATGAAGACGGCCAAGGACACATCCGCAAAGAAGCAAGTGACAGACAACAAACTGGCCGCGACAATGACTACAATGAAGGCCGAATTAACCACAGAAATGATAGCGGTGGGCGACAGCCTGGCCACAGAAATGAAGGCTGCGAACGAGACCCTCGCCGCCAAATTTGAAGAACAGCTGCCGACGTGCAGGAGGACGTCATGGAGCTGGGCAAGTGGATGGGTCAAGTGGACGGGCGCGTCGAAGACCTGGCAAACCACGTTATCCATCTGGAGGGAAAGGCCGAAAGCAACACAGATTCCCTGAACGCCATGGTAGAGGACATCGTTGGCAGGAGGTTGAAGGACTTGAAAGCCGACGCACCGGGACGCGACACAACATCTGTGCGCGTCAAAGCTCCTCAATACAACGACGCGACAACTTTCGAAGCCTTCCGCCGCCATTTCGACATAGTGGACAAGCTCAACAAGAGGTCACTAGAGGAATAGGCCGCACAGCTAATATCCAGCCTCCAGGGACGGGACGCAGAAGTCCTGAACGTGATCCAGACAGCGGAGGGGCCCAAGAACATCTGGGAAGCCCTGGAGAACCGCTTTGGAAACCACCGCTTAGCCGCAGCGAACCGCGGCCAGCTGAAATCAAGGTCGCAGCAGACAGGGGAAACACTGCAAGAATTCGCACTGGCAAACAAACAGCTGGCCAGTAAAGCCTTAGTCGACCTCCTACCAAAATTCGTATCACGAGAGGCTGGCTACAACTCTGTAGACGGGGTACGAGACATGGAGATTCGTCAGCGCCTAATGCTGAGCGATTACAAAACTTTCGAGGCGCTAATGGCAGCATTGAGCATGTAGACGGCTAAGGTGACGACGACCCCGAAGTCGACAACTAGAGATATTCCCTAACCGGGCTACCGAAGGCCAGCAGAAGGACGACGGCGATGGCCTAATGGCGTGTGTTGGGGGTGTGGAGAGCCAAGACACCTGGAGAGATACTGCCCACATCAAGGAGAGCAGACGGGAAACGAGTAAGGAACGTCGTGGCTAGGGCAACGTTGGCGCCATCTCCACCATTCCCTAGAGTGGCACTGCCTGCCGTCAGCCGGAATATGGATGACAGTTTCATCGCCGAAGTTTGGGTGAGAGGGAAGCCATGAGGCGTGCTCGCGGAAACCGGGTCAGACGTGAATATCATCAGCCCACACGTGGCCAAGAATTTGCTGTCGAAAAAATCGAGCCGACCATACCAGCTAGTGAAGGCAGCGGGTGATACCTTGCGTGTGCAGAAGGAAGCCCTACTGAAATTGACTTTAGTTCGGAGTGCCCTCGGTCTGTGGGTGATCGTCGGGAGGGTGGCTGAGGAGGCGATGCTGGGATTAGATGCCCTTAGGCGCCACGAGCTATCGGTCAAATTCGGCAGGAAGGTCCTGCGGCTCAATGAAGAAGTGGTCATATTCCTGCAGCCCGAGGAGCGTCTTGAAATCTGCAGGGTCATCTTGAAGGAAGACGTGGTTGTCCCCGCGAGAAGCGACGGCGCGACTGGAAAGCCAGCGGACTGAGAACATGATGCTGGATAAGAAGATGCCCATGCATGGACTATGTGCAGCCAGGGTATTATTACCCTGCCCAGAGGAGGGAAAAATGGGACTGGTAAACCCAACGAACACCGATCACAACTTCCATGCTGGGAAGGATTTGGGAACGTGCGAGCCCGTGTTCAGCGTAACACCAATCGACAAGACACAGGAGCCGGTGCCGAGGCAACACCTGGAAATTGACTGGAAGGCTTATTGGAGAGGTCCAGGCGACAGATACTACGGTCGCACGGACCGACTGCTTCAGCGCATCAACACCAAAGACGGCCAGGCTATTCAGCAACCACCGAGACGCGTTCCGCTGGCGATATAGGTGGCAGTACAGGACGTGCGAGTGGACATGAGAACCATGGGAGTCATTAAAGAGTCTGAAAGCCCTTCGTGTTCCCCTGTGGTTCTGGTGACGAAAACGAATGGCGTGCTAAACTTCTGTGTGGACTATAGGAAGCTGAACTCTGTCACCCGTAATAACTGTTTCTCATTACCCTGGATTGAGGACACCCTGGACACGCTTGCTGTTGCACATTGGTTCTCGACCATGCACCTGAATTCGGGTTACTGGCAGGTGGCTCTAGACCCGAGAGACAAGGAAAAGACTGCACTCTCGGCAGGCCAAAGGCTTTGGCAGTTCGTAGTTATGTCCTTTGTCTTCTGCAACGCACCAGTCACCTTCCAGCTCCTAATGGAATCAGTGATGAGGAGACTGACTTATGACGCCTGCGTGCTATACCTAGATGGCATCATCATCGTCGGCAATACATTTGAAGACCATCTCGACAAGCTGAGCAAGGTGTTACAGACTCTGCGGCGACTAACCATAAGCTAAACGCGAAGAATGGCCAGCTCTTCGGCAAGGAGGTGAGCTAATTGGGCCACATAGTGTCACAAACCGGAGTGCGCTTAGACCCGGAGAAAACACAGGCCGTGAGAGATTGGCCTCCACCTCCTGGGGCTGTGCAGTTATTAACGCCGATTCCTAAAAGGCTTCTCCAGCATCGCCAAGCCCCTCACCAGCTTGACAGAGGAACACCGTCTTGATGTGCGGACGGAGGACGCCAAAGGTGTTTTCCAGCCGCAGTAGTCACAGTAGTCACAGCAAGGCTGTGGATGGCTGGGATAGCGCAGGCCTGAGGAGGGAGCAGCTGGTGGTCGGAGACTTGGAGCACTTTTGAGGGAAATGCAGGCAGGTACAAGACCAACCAGGGTGGACATCGCACCAAGGAGCGCCACATACAGATCGTCCTAGGCCCAATGGGAGTCATTGAAGAAAAGAGGGGGCACGCTGTTCCGGGTATGGGAAATGCCTGTTGGGAAGACGCAGAGAGAGAAATGGGTCCTTCCCTGAAGTAAAGTTCCGGAAATCTTGGAGGAAGTCCGCGCCGGTACTTCAGGAAGACACCTGCAATCAACCCAGACAATCGAGAAACTACGACAGCGCTACTAATGGCTGAGGCTCCGAGCAGACGTTGTGGGATGGTGCCGTCAGTGTCACGTGTGCGCGACGAGTCACGGCCCCCAGACTAGGAGCCGGGGTCGCATGCAGATGAACAACGTCGGAGTACCATTCGAACGGATCACCGTCGACATAGCTGAACCATTCCCAGTGTCCGACCGAGGCAAGAAGTACATGATGGTGGTAGTGCAGTACTTCACCAAGTGGCCGGAGGTATACGCCATTCTGAATCAGGAGGCGAAGACGATCACAGACTGCCTATTGGAACAAGTGTTCAGCCGCTTTAGTGTGCCGCTAGAGCTCCACAGCGACAAGGGTACCAATTTTGGGTCCAAACTGATGAAGGAGGCACTGGAAAGACTTAGGGGTGAACAAGACTCGCAAAACACCTTAGATTTACAGTCGGACGGCATGGTCGAAAGGTACATCTAGACCTTAGAAGAAAACCTGAGGAAGGTCGTGGGCAGCCATCAGCGTGACTGCGATGTCAAGGTACTGCCGTTCCTGTTCTCCTGCTGCATGCAACACACGATACCACTGGAATGACTCCAGCCAGCTTAATGTGCGGCCGAGAGTTACTCCTCTCCTGTTACCTAGCCTTTGGGAGCAACCCAAACGCAACACAGCCAGAACTGAGTATGAGTAGAACTTGGTGGATCATCTCCACGGCATGCATGAGATAGCTCGTCAGAACATCCAGGAGGTGAGCGACCGCATGAAGACCCGATACGACAGGCAAGCTAACAGCAAAGGGTTCTAGCAGAGTGACCTCGTCTGGTTGTACTGCCCCACCCGGACCAAGGGATGCTCCGCGAATCTTCAACGGCCATCGCAAGGACCGTACCGGGTTGGGAAGAAGATTAACGACGTGGTCTACCGCATCCAGAATGTATCCCTAGGAAAGATGTTGGGTGGTAAACTTGGATCGTCTGGTCCACTACGATGGTGCTTTTCGGGACGACCAGATTTCAGAAGGGAGCAGTGTCGCGAAGCCATTATTTTGAAAGGGTAGTGCGGGAGCGATAACAGACGGATGGTTCCGGGCGGAAATAAACAGCTTGTCTAAGCAGATAAACATAGCACGAAGATAAGTCATGCCAAACAAACAAAGGACTAAATGGAACAATACTACACTAAGTGTATATGTCTAAATGTACTCAGTCTACTAAGAATTATATCCGCTACATTTCATCCCACAAAATCTGTCGTTTCGTCTATTGAAGCCCACATTTCATATTTTCAATTGCTTCAGTTTAACATATTCTAAGTTTGAATTAGTATACAAGGACACAATGTAGTAGAAGCTTTCGTTCCAAGTTTATCAGATGATTTAAATCACTTTTACAACAGTTATTTCATTAGTATATCATTTTCACAACAGCTCAAAAAAGTCAGGTTCCATTAACGTCTTAGTTTTTTTTGGGGGTTAATTGATGTCCCTTGATTTGCTCGAAATATTTTGCTTAATTCGGCAATTTGGATTTAATTACAAACCCCAACATATTGGAACGTCTTTCATTACAATAAACCTTCATTTAATGGTATTTATTTTTTAAGTATTTTTAAAAGCAGTAGTCCACATTAAATCATTACAGAACCGAGAGGGATGGCTCAGGTGGTGTCATCTGCTTTCCTCATTCTGGAGGCCAGGTTCGATTCCCGTGATTGATTTACCTGGCCCATGGGATTTTTCAGGTGTTTTCCCGGGTCAGTAGGCGAATACAGAGTAGGTTAATTACATACTCCAAATTTCCTGTCCCTCCATTTCATCTCCATTATCATTTCAAATTATCCTTCATCTGGTGCTCTCCTTCAGGATAGAAGTGTCGGCGGGAGTCTCGCCGGTGCCTAGCAGGATGATTTGCTCTGAGTGACCTACTCCCTCCTGCGGTAGGTCGGTTGCCGATCTCCGAAATGACTGCTGGGACCGTCTTCGAACCGGGGAATATCCGGCGAATTTTCGTTGTCCTGGCCTGCCTGGGGAAGTTTTCATCTAAGTAAAATATAGGGACCGTACCCTCTGCACTGTAGTAGCCCTTTGGGATGGCCGCCTCCTGTCTCCTCTCATCTCATGCTTCCTCCCGGGGATGCCCCACATGAGGGCATAAGGTACTATAAACCAAGGCTAATGGCAATGCAAAATCCTCACTGAAAAAAAAAACTAACGTTGCGGAATCTGGAACCATCATGCTTACTTTTACCTCTCTTACTTGATACATATTTAAACAAATTAAGTTCTCGGTGTTACTGAGTGACGTAGTGTCTGTTCATTAGGTATGCATAGAGGTTATTTGTTCCTAGTTGTTTTAAGGCTTGCAGTTTGACGATATAGGCAGAACGTCGTATTGGAGATTGCAGTTCAAGATTTGTGGAGTTACAGGAATTAAACTGCCTCTGTGTGTCAGGATTCCAGCACTATATTTTATAGATTCACAAGTTGCTTCAAAGGTTGACTGTGTATGAAGTTATTCTATTCCGTGTATGATATTTAGATTAATGAAATGTTATAGGTAACAAATTGGGCGGATATAATAATATATACTTAATGGCGATTAGATAATGTACAATGCCATGCAGCATGCGCCATCAACTAGATAAATGTAGCCACAAGCATCCACATGGATATCCGAGCCCGTAAACGCGGAAGGAAACCCAAGTAGTGGGCGTTTAAATACAACCAAGACCATGAGCACCATCTGAGATTTTGGAAAGTTTTATACGATCGTCATAAACGGAAAATGCAGGATGGCTGCTTTGCGTTTACTTTTGCTCTACCAGAGTGATAGATGTGAATGGGCTGAAAAACGGAAAAGGCATGTTTGCTAGTAAACACACAAATACATATTATAGTGCGTGTTTCATACAGAAACCATGGGAAAAATCATTGCTGCCATACTGACTTTATTATTCTTTTTTGAGGACTTACTGATACGATGCTTACAGTTCAATAGTCAGCTTAACATGGAGTTACACTTTTAGTAATATATCCCGCCAGGAAGCCAACTTTTCACTTATACTCTTATATTTCAGAATAAGAGAAGGGGTGTCACGTTCTGACATTGCACTGGCCAATTAATAAGTGTGGATAGCAAGATACATCTTCACACCCAATGTGGTGTCAGCTCTTCCCTTTGTACTTGCATGGAAAGCAGCATAAAAATAAGAACAGCTTTTTCCTCTCCTTTATTTATTTTTGTTTGTAAAGTTTAAGGGCTTTTAACTGCACATGTGATATTTCCACACTCATATCATTATTTTCTGCACACAAATTATTGTTAGATTAAGTTATTGTAAATTTTGTTTATTGTAATTGGCCACAAATGCTGCATAATATGCAAATAAGTTAAAAATGCATGAAGGAGTTGATGAATAAAATTATTTGGCGATTGCTTAACTTACACTGTTGCCGGTACTAGCACTGTATAATTAAGCTATTTAATAGGTGCATTATTATATGCTCACTGCAAAATGTATCAGCTGTTATTCGGATAATTTTTTCACGTCTGAAATACATTAATATAATTGTTTGGAAAATAGACTTTGGTGAATTTTTTTATTCCTTGTAGGATTAGTGTTATTTTATACATTACCTGTTTGTGTCAGACATATACTGTGTTTCCAAAATAACATTATGAATCATTTAATTGGATCGCCTTGAGAGCTCTTTGATTTAGTACTCTTAACTTAGAAGCAAGTGTCTATCAAACTGCGTCATCTGGTTCTGTCATCTAACATTCAATGTTTCTCCCTGAGCGTTGGAATACACTACTGTTCATCGCCATGAAATTAATGTTGATCGCTTCAACAGATAAATAAGCCTTTTGAACTCTAGTAAGCATGTAGTTATCAGGAATATGTGTATATTATCCAGATTACTTTTGAGAAATATTTGCTTTAGTTATCTGGGTCCTGAAGCAGATATACAAATCAAAATTTTCTACTAATTCGGCCAATTTTTTTCAAAAATAAGTTCCGAGCTCTACATGTGTTACTTGAACGCCATGGGTACATTCCTCAGTACTTGACAGGTGAAAAAGCTTTGAATGAAAAAATCACAAGCACCCTAAAGCGGTCTGATTGACTGGGTACTCAAGCACGAACACCATTTTATTGCGGTTATAGTTAATCAACCATCTCTGTATTTCTCTCTCGCTTTTGTTATTGCCAATCGTTCCCTAAGCTAGTAGTAGTTCTGGATGGAGCGCTTTTGCTGACTTTCACAACTGTAGCATCAACAAAATCTTCAGCAATATTATAGGGTACGCCTGGTTATTATTTGTGTGTCTAGGACTGGACTCCCAACGCATACGGGAATTAATTAATATAGAAGACGATCTAAACCTAGTATTTTGTCTAGTACTTAAATTTCCTTATCTGTGTGCCCCGCAAATATAGAAGACGATCTAAACCTAGTACCTTATCTAGTACTTAAATTTCCTTAGCTGTGCGGCCCGCATTCCATTACACAACAATGTGTCCCAAAGTCAAATCACTTGCATAAGACATTTTTAGCAGTCTCACTTAGTTGTATTAGAATAATTCTATGCCTTCTTGTGCAATGTAATAGAATAAAATGTGTTACTTCAAATCAGTGGCATTTGAAAATATGAGAGTACACTAGAGAATAATGAGCTCATTAAATTTTTCCTCTTCATGGTCCAGGTTTTCACGATCATGATATCATCATCATCATTAACATCATCATCATCAACATTTTCTTTGTCTTCCCAATTTTAGATTTTGCTCGCACATATAGGTGGTGTGCTTTCGACCATAAGGTAGACGATTTATTTCCGAGATGATTTGTTGTCATTGTACTGGTTTGGTCTTCTAAAACTGAAATGGGGATCCTGACCTAATAAAAGTCTTCATAAGGATTCCTCTGTTGCAGTTAACTGTGAAATCGTTCTAGAAGACAACTCATCTTTGTTACCATATATGCTCTTTTTCGCCTCAGCTGCGTCCTCTAACTAATAGGTTATCACCTGGCTTAATGGATCATTAATGAATGAGCAGTTGCTGATGTAGAACATATACAAATATGTGTATTTTTGCAGTTTTCTTTATAAATATATTATAAATATTTATGTGTATGACTTTCAATTTGACCTCAAACCTCTTCATGTAACTGGGATTTATGCTTATGATTCTTTGACTACATTCTACATCGATAACAAATCTTCCGAATGTGTTTCCATTATTTTTAGTGAAAATCATGGTTTGGAAACATCTAGTGGGATACACACTTCCTGATTAACATTTTGTTGAAGTTTAGTTTTGCCTCGGCAACAATTATTTTTCTTCTTAGAATTTTAAATGTAATCTAGGTTTTAAATGTAACAATAAAGTCTAAGAAGCGAATTAGTGTATGAGGCATTCAAAGTACGAATTTACTTTTCAATATTGACTTAGTTTGCTTCTAACAATGTAACTGATATCGTGGGAAATGTGTCCGCAAGCTAGCATCCCTTAATAGGTGCAGTGTAGGTGCCAGAACTGCAGGCTCTCCTGTCGATCAGTATCTAACCATTAGATTGTGTTCAATTTTGACACTTCTGCTTTCATAAGCGTGCAGCCTGACATTTGTTGCAGGCGATTCTACGTTGATAATGTCTGTCGATTCACTTATGCATTGCATGCGTATTTTTGCTGCAAACTCTAACTGAAGAAGGGACTGAAAAACTGTATTTCTTCTGCTCCCCATTAGTCATAATTATGACACTAAAGACATAAATAATATTTTAAAAATGTTTGCGCCACTGTCAGTACTGTTTTGAAGATGTCACTTATACTACGTTTGTTATGATCCATCATAGTGCAAATTTGAAACAACAATCATATTTTGCTGCTCTTCGACATTACACGCCTCAATAAACTCAACTTCTTTAACATAAGCAGGCATTGTAATTTGATCCAGTAAAATATTATAATTCAAATTCTGAAAAAAATTCCCAGTCTGTGGCATCGATCAAGCAAACTTTTCTTTCTTGCTCTTTTCCTTTTTTGTATTGCTAATATTAATTGGTTTTAGATCCATGCATTACTCTCCAATTTCTTCGGCAACAGCTGCCTTCGACAAAATTGCTCAAGCTTCTTCAGGTCTTGTTTACTAGCCTTTCATTGCCGTTTTCAGAATTAGTCATGTTCTGTGATTGCGTAGATCTGGCTGGAATTGATACCATTTGTTTGATTAATCTTAAATTGCCAATATCACCACAAATACAACTCTAATTCTAGCTCTATAGATCAACTTATCGACAGGTACCTTCTCCGTAAATCTTTTGTTTTCACCTTTATTACGATCATTTGATTCGCGGAAAGACTTTGTGGGATGTCCTTGCTTATTACCATATATTATTGACCGGAAAGGCCATTTAATTATAGTTGTGAAATGTAGTGTATAATATTCTGAGAATTCTTCGTATTTGTGACCAACAGCAATTCAGTTCTTCTTAATATCACTCCTTTATACATAATGCCCAGTTTAAAGATATCTTTAATCAGCAGTGCTTTGAGATATATCCAAAACCCTCACTTCCGTCAAAGAATAACGATAATCCACTTTTAAAGAAAATTCTTTTAGAGTGTGCCACATTTTCAAATATTTTATATTTATTTTATATTTGGTTAATCTCATTACGGTTTATAGAAGTTTCTAGAGGACGTAATAAAGGAATGCACATTTCAAATAGAACATTTTTCGTTCATGAACTTTGGTTCAATAAACAAATAATATAAAGGATGTTAAACAATTCTACTATAAGTTCATACTTCAAATTTATGGAAGAAACGTGTCCCATAAGCACGAACATTAGCTCCAAAAGTGTACGTTATAATGCAGTTGAAAATATAATAAAATAAATAATTCTTCTAAATTTAAACCGCTAAAAATAAACGATATTAGCATAAAGTTAGGTGCGTACGTACAACTTCATTTTCAAAAGACGCTTTTATCTAATATGTACAGAACCACATTAAGACAAGTAATATGCAACCAAATAAGACAACCAAATACGCGAGATAAAAACATGTGCTTGCTTCAAGGACTACTGAAGCAAAAGCAAGAGATGGTTGAATAGCTACTGCTAGATGGAACAGTGTCGAATTCTAAGAGTGATAATTTTAAAGGACTGCAATAAATGACTTTATTTGAACTACTGACTGGTGTTAAGATGGAAATACTTCTATGTGACCTCGTCAGATACCTTTAGGTTGTAGAAGACAGACTGGAGATTACCTACGGTGCGGTCGTCTCTAGACTTGAGAGTCCAGGGACGTAGAAGCATGTTTGCCATTGTTCATTCATAGGTCCCCAAAAGTCAAATATTCCATGTGGTTTACTTAATGGGACTTGTGTATATCCGTAAGGCGACGAGAAAGCTGTGTTGCTAATGAAGGTGAATATATTGAACTACATTAGTCCTTAAAGGCTTCTAGTCCATACTAATATAATAATTATTGTGATGCAGAACATGAACAGGAACATGAACATCATTATGGCAACTACTATAAACACCCGTCTTTGGCGTTTCCTGCATAAACAACTTTATTATGCTGACACTCTGCGGTAAGCGGCATCCCTACGCAATACTTCAGAGAAATTGTTTCTTATTTCAGTTGTTTAACTAATTATAGAAATTTAATCAAGTATTAATCATATTTTAGACTTCACAAGCATTTATTTCAGTCGGCTATATCTGCTTATAGCTTGCTTTTCAAATGGAACTCACTAGCTGCTTTCCCTTCCGTTTACTAGCAAAGGATATTAATCTCACTGGCATTGGTTTCAGAGAATACATGAACCACAACTGCTTCGGTTCTTAAACGCGCTACAATTACTTCAACTCTTATCTAGTACTTTCCTAAAGGGCCCAGAAACGTGAGAATATTAAACAAAATGTTTGATAAAGGGTTCTTCTTGTTTGCTTTCGGAACGTAAGGGCATTGTTTCCCCCTATTATTAATGCATACATAAAGAGTATCCGCCGGTAGTCAATGGAGTTGGAAATGAGTGCAGTTGACAATCTTTTCAGACGGTCATAATCGTGACTTAAAAAAGAAAAAGGATACACATATTCGCTTTCTTCAAACCTTCTGTTTGTAACAGCTGCACGTGCCTCATTACCACGTGCTCATAAGTCACTCTGAATTGAGCTTTCAGTTTAATTGCAGTCCTTATTCAGGACGGTGAAATGTGCGTGAGTTTTCTTATTGTGGAAAGAACTCTTCATAATGGGGGATTCTTCTAAACTCAAACATCGTCTCCTTACTTAGTGACAAGAAACAAATAACAGTACACGTCTTCAATGTAGTTTCTGAAAGAAAAGACAAGTTGAGGAGCTTACTCGAAACTTAATATTATCAGCAGCGGTGACGAAGGGAAATAAAAACGTCAGACAACCTAGCAATTCCAAATCAGAAGAGGAAAAGAGGGAAACTTGTACTGGCTGCCCAACACAAGGAGGAAAGCAGGGCATGAAGAGGGAGAGTACTTTGAGTTGTTTATCTGCTCTGGTAGGGGATTTGTTTACTATGAAATGAGTGTATGAGAGAGCATGTGAATCACCCGTACTGCCAGAACTAATGCTCGTTTACAGCGATAGGTATTATGCATGGGTGAGTTATGTGGCAAAACTGTGCATGTTCCATAAACCTAGCATCCTTTTCGTGTATTCGCAAAGTGAGTATAAACGTCATTCGTTCAGCAAAATTGTTTACGTTACACATCCCTCTGCCTAGCCGTCTTGTGCTGAGCAGATAGTATTGGGCAAGTGCGATGAGTTTTGAAAAATTGCTGTGCGTAAACATGTGAATAGGTTTTCCTTTTAACATGAGTTGTCATTTTAAAATAAAATCTCAGCTGCTATGAAGAATGGCCCTGAGCTACCCAGCTTCAGCAGATCTACTCCATACAATGTGCTACATGAAATGGGACTTGTGCTTAAAAGGGGGAGGGGGGACGAACGAAGCGTAATAACAGAGAGGAACGATATAGTGTTACGGCGAAAGCGTTATATCTGGTCACTTAATTAGATAGGTCTGCAAATCGAAAGATTTGTTTCCCTGGCGATACATGATTGAATGAGAGACATACACAGAACCAGGTTTGGCGCGCGTGTGTGTGTGTGTGTGTGTGTGTGTGTGTGTGTGTGTGTGTGTGTGTGTAGTGTTTAACGCCCGCTTTTACTACATACGGCACCGCAGGCGATGACACTGATGATGCATGAGATGAAGATAGAGCACCGGTGGAATGAGATGTCGGGGGAAACCGTAGGTCCCGGAGAAAACCCGCCCCAACGCCGTGTTGTCCATCACAAATCTCACTTTGTGGTCGCCTGGGATCGAACCCGGGACGCCCTGGTGAGAGCCAAGCGGTCTAACCACTGAGCCATGGCGTGGCCGGTTTGGCGTGACATAACTGTAAGCAGTGGACAGGCATTTTCACAGGGTTTAGTTTCTGGACTAAGATATAATAATGGAAAAGGTAAGTCATTAATTGTAACGCACAGAGGCAGTGACAAAGGTTTACTGGACGGCGTCTTATGTGGCTTGACTCAAAGAAAGCTTGCGATTACTACAAGGAAATGAATAGAGAATCATCTCAACAGCGTTTGCGACGGTTTTGCCGACACTAGAACCCAATAGCATAATTGTGGTGGACAGTGCTCCATACCACAATAATCGCGTGGAAAAGAAACCAACTAATTCCAGGAAAAAAGCAGGAGATTAACAACTGGCCAAACGCAACAAAAATTAAATTGTTGTCCGATTACTTGAAATCCTTCAATTGATCCAATTAGTTCAAAAATATGAGAGAGACCGTTACATGTACTTGACAAAGTGGCAAAAATCGCTGGCCAGGAAGTCCTTAGACGTCTTCTATACCATTTTTTTGTTTTTTTAAATCTTTTAACTCATTCGCAGTCAACTTAGGGGCTTCATGGCAATATAAAATACCTCAGTCAAACATGGATAGGCCAGATCACTGCCTATCACAGCATGTGTGCAGATTAACGACAATAATTGGAAGGGAGCTTTTAATTAATCGCGTAGTCACAGAATGAAGTAAAACGTACGAGTTGGAGTGCTATATACTCAGTGTTATTGAGAGGGCTGTCATAAAACTTGCAGAAAGTTCATATAATAGCGAAATGATGCACAATCAGATACTGAAATGCAGGGAATTTCCTTTGCCGAATAAAGGCATATACGGGATACTCCGTAATTGTTAGTTAAATATTCGTTATGCATTTAATGCAGGTTTCCATCATACATTTTGAAGTTTTCGTGTGTGGGCTTTTATTGGTTCCATTTAAATTATGTCGCCTATTCACTCCACGGGCTCCACCTTTGCGGCGTTATTAACCTCAGTCAGCTAACGAGAAGGGAACGTGGTTGAATTCATTTAGGTTCGTTTACATAAAATGCGGACATTATATTGTTTGTTCTTTGGAATTTAAATCATCACATATTGAAGCTTAAAAATGGCCTGAGAAAAAGCTATAGTACGTAATCGAAGCTTAGGTATCAAACCATCTTTTGTGTAGAAGTTGTAGGTGTCTTGCGGCGGCGACATTTTTGGCGCAGGTTTGTTGCAGGGCTGGATAGGTGTAACTTGGAAAGGAGTATGCTTTTCTGTATTAATTGAAGTGCCAGATGAGTCGGCGGTGGATGAGAAACCTGGGCGCTAATAATACAAGCGGCAGATGAGATCAACGTGGCTGGTAGTGTTGTTTCATCGGTGGTTTCCCAGAATTTTCCGAGTGGGTAAGTAGGCCCCACCAAATGGGCTGCCGCAGCTGGCGGTGGCGACTGCGATATAGCCCGGGAGCTTATAGAAGAAGCTGGTGGTGATTGCTGTGATCGACGGTGCGGAGAGAGGTGTACTTGGCACTGTCTGACGAGAGTTTCCCCCGAAGGTATTGCCAAGTTGTTAACATGTCCTTCGGCAAATTAGGAGAGATGCTCGGGAAGCTATCGGTTGAATCCGGCGGCTTCTGCGCAATGGGCGGCCCAGCGTCAGCCGGATGGCTATGGAGTAGAGTCTGTGGCGGCTGCACTGGGCATGCTGGATGGACACCCGGTGGCTGGTAGTTTAAGGTTGCTGCTTCTTCTTCGGCATCTACTCTCTTGTCTCCTGATTCTGCAGTCAGAATTCAGGGGTTTTGGCGTGCTGAGGGACAAGGCATTGTCTGTTATTCGTGTACCTGTCCTAGAATGACCTAACCACGTAGTGACCGATTGTGGGGTTTTTAGGATGGCGGGTTAGATTTACGTACGTGGAATGAAAGGAGGTACCCGTGATTCCTCAAAGGTTGTCGACTTGTGAGCAACGGTGTGTTTGCACCGCTGGTAAGCAAATGTTCATAGGAACAGTTTAATTTATAATTATTCCAGTCTATGATTAAAGTAAAACAGTCTACTATAATTCGGCGAATAAGAAACAGTTACAATTTAAAACGTTTATCCACGAACACGAAAACAATGGCTAGTAAAGCTCCTGAACAGTGAAGATGTAAATTAGTTTAAATTTGGATATTATTAAATATTACACAGAATGAAGTTATTTAGACTATGAAATTTCATAATCTAAAAATAAGTAAATTTTAACAAATTTGTGTACAGTATAAAGTACGAGGGCTCTTCAACAAAGAATGATCTCAGCTTTTTTTGACAACGTACCTTTACTCATCCTCATAGTTTTGATGGACCTTCTCAAAATAACCTCCCCTGAATGCGACTTGTCCCAGAGTTTCTGCCAGTCTTCAAAGACATGCTGGAAAACATTTTTGAGAGATCCTTCAAACTCGCCTCCGCAACCTTCCCCACTGCTTCTGATGATGGATAATGCCTCCCACGAAGGCGTTTCTTCGAGTGAGGGATTAGAAAAAAGACACTTCCTAAATCCGGACTATAGGAATGGTGAGGGATGCACTTCACGTTGCCTTTTTCAAGATATATTCAGCAACATTGGTAATATGCGGCCGCGCATTATCGTGGTGCAGCATCCAGTCTGTTTCACTGATATGTGGTATTTTACGTCTCATATGGACTTGCAAAGTTTTCAGAACATCCCTGTAGTAGTGTCCAGTTACTGATATTATGTGTGCAGATACGATATGCTGATAAACCATTGCATAAATATCAAAGAATGATATGACCATAACTTTCCCAGCAGAAGTAATCACTTTTGTTTTTTGGGGGGTCGGTAATGAAGGAGCTTTTGTGTTTGCTCTCAGGATCAAAATGATGAAGCCAAGTTTCATCAGCAGTGATTACGTTTGAAAGAAACTCCAGAGCTTCCTCTAACATCAACTTTAACCGCATGCAGACCTGCATGCGAATGTCCTTTCATTCAGAAGTCAACAGTCTTGGAACCCATCGCGCACAAATACGTCTCATGTGTAATGTGTCTCTCACCAACGTGTGGGTGGAACCCAATGAAATGTTCAGTATATCATAAAGTGATCTTGAGGTAATTTGTCGATCCTCTCGCACAATGGCAGCAGCAGTGTTCATGTTTTCTTCCGTAAGAAATGTAACTGAAGCACCGGGTCCACCTTCCTTTGAAATTGATTGTCTCCGCTGTTTAAATATTTTAAACATTCTTCGAGCTGTGAAGTAGGGCAGAACAGACTCTCCATGGGTCGCCTGTAACATTGTATAGGCCTCAACTGAAGATTTGTTGAGACGAAAGCAGACTTTGAAAGCCACATATTGTTCCTCACGTGTTACCTCCATTGCAGTGGTAGGCCATACTGAACATGTCAGAACAAACTTGGTTCTCACAGGTGGGAACCAGGAGTACCATCAATGAAACTGCTGCGCCTTGTTTGCTTCACATTAAGCTAACGGAATACAATAAGATGGAATTTTAGTGCGCAAAATTATGACCGTAAAAGGTTGATGATCATTACTTACGGAACCGCCCTCTCACTTTAAATCTAAGCCAAGGAAATAATGAGGTAAGTATATCTAGGTGGAAAATTAAATAGATCTAACCTTACCGAAGGAATATAAAAGCAGAAATAAGGCTGGAGCTGTCGAATCAGAAAGTTTATTGATGTACGGATAATAAAAATACCTTTCTTACTACCAATCATTAGGGAATTGAAATGTTGAAGGATAATAAACTTAAAGAAGGAACAACGCAATATCTGATCCGCAGAGACGAATTCAAAGAGTATAAGGGTATAACGTTTCGAAATACCTGCAGTTATTTACTCTGCGTTTTACTTTCAATATTTCAAAGGGTTATTGAATAGCTTCGGAAACTCCTGCTGAGAGGCCATGGATAACGTCTTAGAGCATACTACAAGAGCAACACTAGCTCTGTCACATCTTTGAGAAAAGTAGTTTAACTAGGTCAGCTGCGTCACTTTCTTGAAAGAGGTTTATAATTTCATCTCAATCCAAACCTCGGGAACTTTCCAAACTTTGCATCCTTTTATTTTCAACTGGGGTTATAAGCAGCGTCAAGAGTTGTTAAGCAGGTTGAGAAGGAGAGAGGGTGTTACTTTCGCTCCTCTTACCTAGAAATCCCTCCTGGCGGTTGTGGGAAACGTGAACCGTCGCCTTTCCTTATCCGTAGTAATCAACTGATTCGCCAGCTACATCCTTCAAGAGATTAGATTGCACAAAAGCTGGACCAAACTAGTAACTCGAATATCGTTTTCGCTACTGTCTACACGATATTGAGAGCTTTAACCCTTTAAACTTTTTACAGCTCATTTACTCCATGTTTCTTTCAACATAGTTTTGTGCAGCAGTTTCTTTCTGCATTCTCCTTTCTCTGTAGCTGCAAAGACAACGACAGATAAAGCTGGATCTTCCTTATAAGAATTTGTTCAAAACGCCAATACACTACCTAGAAATAAGCCTGCGGAATGGTTTGGAATTCTAGTCAAAAACAATAGTTGGATATTATATTCCTACGTCAATTACTGTTAATTGTACATTTTTAATAAAAAATACATTTAAATAAAACCAGTGGAAAAATTTGTTCTCAATATATTTGACTTCCTGCTATGAAATATACATAGCTTGAATACTGCAGAGTGATGATTAACTCGTTAGACTTTTACAGACTTCACCTTAAACTTGCATATACTATCCCCTAAGGAATATCATCTGTCGAGAGGAAGTTATCAGAATATAATACATTATCAATGAAGACTTTTATGGGTGAAAAGTTAAACAATATGTAGAGAGACACTAAAGGGTATTAGATTCCATGGAATTACGGATGTACTAAAATGAATCAATTTAAGGAATAGTATAATTTAGAAATATTAGGAATTCTAGTTACTACATGGTTTAAGAGATACACCGTTTTAAGTGCTATATTTGGCGCATGTCTGCAATGAAGGAATTTTCACATATTAAAATGACTGGATTCAACCCTATTTGTGAATGTGTTGAGCAACATTGAAAAATGATTAGAAAGAATATCTGTATGGAATGCTCCAAAGCTGGCAAGATCGCTAAGAATGAAAGGAAAAGACACAACAAAGGCAACAGAATTGCAGTTCATACGAAGAACATTCTCTCCGTCTTAATTAGCATATAAGAATAAAGAACTCCCAATATTCTTAGAGTTTCAGTGATGTTGACCGTAAAGCTAAACTCAAAGTAGAACAAGGCATTTTGGATAGATTAATAGAAAGGTCTGTGTCAATCTCACTTTACGATTTGTGACTAGTAGGCTTATGACAGATCCATGCCACGGTTCATTGTTCATTATGAAGAAACATATTGTCTGTGCTCTTCCACACATTTCATCATCATCATCATCTTCTTCTTCTTCTTCTTCTTCTTCTTCTTCTTCTTCTTCTTCTTCTTCTTCTTCTTCTTCTTCTTCTTCTTCTTCTTCTTCTTCTTCTTCTTCTTCTTCTTCTTCTTCTTCTTCTTCTTCTTCTTCTTCTTCTTCTTCTTCTTCTTCTTCTTCTTCTTCTTCTTCTTCTTCTTCTTCTTCTTCTTCTTCTTCTTCTTCTTCTTCTTCTTCTTCTTCTTCTTCTTCTTCTTCTTCTTCTTCTTCTTCTTCTTCTTCTTCTTCTTCTTCTTCTTCTTCTTCTTCTTCTTCTTCTTCTTCTTCTTCTTCTTCTTCTTCTTCTTCTGCTCCTAATTATCTATTATTATTATTATTATTATTATTATTATTATTATTATTATTATTATTATTATTATTATTATTATTATTATTATTATTATTATTATTATTATTATTATTATTATTATTATTATTATTATTATTATTATTATTATTATTATTATTATTATTATTATTATTATTATTATTATTATTATTATTATTATTATTATTATTATTATTATTATTATTATTATTATTATTATTATTATTATTATTATTATTATTATTATTATTATTATTATTATTATTATTATTATTATTATTATTATTATTATTATTATTATTATTATTATTATTATTATTATTATTATTATTATTATTATTATTATTATTATTATTATTATTATTAATAATATTAATATTATTATTATTATTATTATTATTATTATTATTATTATTATTATTATTATTATTATTATTATTATTATTATTATTATTATTATTATTATTATTATTATTATTATTATTATTATTATTATTATTATTATTATTATTATTATTATTATTATTATTATTATTATTATTATTATTATTATTATTATTATTATTATTATTATTATTATTATTATTATTTTGCAGAACAGTTTACAGAAGCTAATACCACCAAGTGTGCGGGAGATGAAGTGATTGATATTTTAATAAAAAGCACTAGGAGGAGACGATTTGTAGCGCATGCATTTAGCAGATGGGCCCTGCGCATTATTATAATATAAGTGTTTAACGACGACCAGCCTATAACAAAGTCGTTCTATTATTGACAAATAAGCTACGAAACAACGTAATTGAATATTTCAATTATCCTGGTTGCTTACTTTACATTTTTACAGCTCCCTGCAATTTGTTTGCTTTTATTATTTAAGCAATGCTAGTCTATTGTTATCCCCTCTGTTGTCCGTTATTATGTTAGCGACTGCAGTTATTTGCCGCGCAGGAATTCAAAGCTAGCTCGACCAAAATAGCACGAAAACAATTCAAAGAAAAACAGAAAGAGCTTATGGACGCTATTGGGCCAATTAATTTTGTCAGCTACTTAACATATGCATTTATAATTTCTACTCCTTATTTAATTCATTTTAATCGTGAAATACTGGATTAAATGCTACCTGAATTTTTTTTTTTCTGGATACATACAAAACTCCAGGAAATCATTACAGATCATTAAATTAGGCACTGCTTTTCAGTTATGTATTGAACGGAAGATATGCAGAATCTATGGGAGAGAGTATTAGAGGCTCATGTGATTAATGAGTTATAGTGAACTGGATTAAGAACGTTTTACTGAGTTCTGTAAATCTGTAATTTTTGTTAACATTGTGTTACTTAAATTTCAGATAGGTGTGAATAACAAATTAAAAATCAATTCACCCTCTGGTAATAAAGTTGAGTGATGCTTGAGACTGCTTCCACAATTCTATATATACTATGCTGCTATATATCCTGAGCTTTTTTCTGATATTCTAGAAATGTAATTTCCTTACATATCTGCACACTTGAGCTATAGGAATCATTTATGCCACTCTGTGGAACCGGGTTTTATGGGACAAGATTATAACTTAATCAGAGATTTATAAATCAATAATTAGAAATGCAAGAACTTATGGAGGACACAGTTGCATATTGAATAGAAATTTGAAATTAAAATTATCTACCAAGTTTCCTGTTTCAGGAGATACCCCAGAAATCAAAATTAGCAATAAATCCCTAACAAAATGATATAAAAAGCCATGAATTTTCAAAATTCAATTTTAGGTTATATAAGATATAGACAGCAATAATGGTATCTAGCTCTTCGCAGAACATCTCACAGAAGATTCCAAAATCAAGTACTAGAATGGAATGCACCTGGAAGAGGGAAACGAAGTCGACCTGTACATAAATTGATGGAAAATAGTCAAAGAGGAATGAAGGAATTAGGTCTGGAAGAATTAAACTGGGAGGATAGAGAGGAGTGGATAAAGAGAAGAGATTCAACTTTGGATGTAGGAAGATGTTTTACATTGTAAACATTATATACATATATAAAGATAAAGTGAACCAGCATGTTCGAGAAAATGCACAGTTT
This sequence comes from Mantis religiosa, assembly GCA_030765055.1. Classification (NCBI taxonomy): domain Eukaryota; kingdom Metazoa; phylum Arthropoda; class Insecta; order Mantodea; family Mantidae; genus Mantis; species Mantis religiosa. Next base: position 258,122,009 of record CM060950.1, read on the forward strand.
TTGAAAGTTGTACCACGTTAGATTAATACCAAATGGCTTAGACAAATAAACTTAACCATAGAGCTTCGTTCTAAGCTATCTGTACCCGCCTCGATAGCGTGGTGGTAGCATATCTGCCTCACGTTCCAGAGGTTCCGAGTTCGAATCTCGGTCAGGTTGAGTTACCTGGATAAAGTTTTTCCGGGGTTTCCCCTTATCCTGAAAGACGAATGTCGGGTAACTCTAAGCTATATGGACCCTGCGCTCATTTGAGCATCATTTCCCCCATTTCATTCAATGTGCGATATGACTTATTGTTGGAGGACGTAAATTAGAAGAAGAAGCTATTTGTGACCCCGAATAGGTGCAATAGTGAAGAAATCAGCATGTTAGGGTAGCTTCATGTATATCCAGAGCTCAAAAGTGTAATTTTTAAAGTGTTTTAATTATTATAGCTGAATATAAATTATTACAGCATACTTTATTCACTTGCAAGGACATTTAACTTGTTGGCATATTCTTGAATAAATACTTAGAGACATAATAGGCTGAACTGTAGCGTATTAAACATATAATAATATTTCTATCACAGCAGTGTTTATTAGCAGATAAGTTTATTTTTGTAGAGATTTATTGATGCTCCTAATAGCGTAGTTGGTTTGTAAATAACCGTCCCTGGCCATTAGGTTTCTGATAAAGGTAATACTCGACCATTTGTAAAACAATTATAAAATATTGTAGAAATGGTAACATCCTTCAATATAAAATTAGCTTATTGTTGATACAGGATTCAGGCTATCAAAGGATAACGAAAGATTGAACGTTTGAGCTCATTTATATCCACGCAACGTGCGTGTCTTCTTACTTGCTGATTAATATCCCGGCGGAAACAATCTAGCGGAGAGGAACATATGTAATCAGCATGAGAGTTTCTGTATTCTTTTGTAGTAGTCATTAACTACCCATTTCAAACATATTATGAGTTGTGCTTGGTGCAAGAGCAAGTGCCAGACAGGCGATCTTAGGCATAACCACGCATGAACCTTCTTTCATGACAGTACATATGTCGAGCTAATTCATATGTAGCTAATTCAGTTCTGAAAGTATGCTATGAAGGTAAAACACGTTCGTGGAACATTGCATTGTCCTGTAATCTACATTCATGATTGAACGCAAATTTTCCGCTTTGCCTCCAATTTACATGGTTCGCACACTGCGACATTCGTAAACCTATTGTGACTAACACAACCCTGATGATGGAATGAGCTGAAGGAGATACAGGCCGTAAACAGATAGACAAGCGCGGATAACTCTCAAATTTGAAAACCTATGACACTACTGGTACTTGCTTAGAGAGGGTGATGAACGGTAATCGATCACTCTGCTCCTTAGTGCCCAGAGACGGTTATTTCATATTTCGTTGAGGAATAATCCGTGGCATCTGTGCTGCACTGTTAGGCGCCACAAAACCTAGAAGTACATATGAAAGATCAAAGGGAAACATTTTAAAGGAAATGATGGAAAGGAAATCGTGGAAAAAGAGAAACAACCCCAGCATTTGCCTAATGTAAACGTAAATATAACGGAAAGTTATATGGTCAATTGACCATGGTCAATTAAGTGTACTTGTAACAATGGCGTTCTCACATTGCTGTTGACGTATACCGCTGTATATATCCCCTCCTAGGTATTTATAAAGTGTGCTTTGCACTGACAAATCGCAATGACAGATTCGAAAAGGTGGGCCAATGATATGCTTTTTGTCGCAGCAAATGAGCCAAGAGTATTGCCTTGCTTGGAGCAATTCAGATACAGTGATTTTTAAATGGGTACTGAAGAGAATATATAAAACAAAGTAAGAACAGACAGTAGCCCTCACTCTAAACGACATAAAAAGATTCTATTTACGTACACTAACGTTCACGTTTGGGCACAGCCACGTTAAAAGCCACCAAGAAAGTAAACGATACAGATACGTCAAAATGTATGTGCAGTTTTAGTTTGGGATATGCACATGTTGGTCTTCGGAGATCCATTGAATTATCTATGGAATATGCAGTACATGCTTTCTCAAAAGACGTTGATACCGGTATCGCTTTAAAACTAACGTGGAGTCTAAAGTATGGCAGTGGCTGGGTACGCTTGAAGTTTGGGGAACACAAGCTGGTTTTAAATTCGTATGTAAAAGCTTGAAAATATTGCTGAACTTTACGTGCCTGTAGGTGTCAGTGAGTAATACTACCTTAAATTTGTTTGATAATTGCAGAAATAAGTGACATGTTTCTAAAAAACGTGGTACAACTTGTGATGTGCACAAAGATACGAAACCTTCGTACAGATGCGTAATTACGATCTGTTAGTTTCTCGTCGGTATGTTGACAAGATAGATGAAACGTTTAGAGAAAACGAATAGAAACTGAGAAATCCGTGTTAGAATCGCAGCTGAGGTACAATATTTTAGCCTGATTCTCCCTTTCAATATATAGTATAATAGGTTGTGATGTAAATATTGAACACATATATTTTTTCATCACATTGGTGTCAAACTTCCATCTTCCATCTTTTTAACACTGAGATGAAACTTAAGGTATAGAATAGTAAAGATTTCAAACATTTCAATAAGCAAAGATTTCACTTATCACAATCATATTACAAAATTGTTCTTATGAATCTTCTTGGCAAGATCTAGATACCTAGCAGGGGTTTATATTAATGCCTTAGAATGACTAATATATACGTCTAATACTACTAAATATTCATTTATCTTGCTTGAAAAGAAGAGTAACAAAATATACTGTAACAGCTGTATTAACGGTTAACGAAGGTTTTGTATTGTCCACTCATGTAGACCATGTGTACCGAAAACATTCTTTAGTTTTACGTATACCTGAACAACCTCTCTAAAATCTCTCGCTATCATCTTGTTTCTTTATTGTGTAACATTCCAATTCTGTAAAACGTCCACAAAAACGCATAAACCTCCAACATCTATGAATTTGTGTTAGTTTGTCACAATTATTAACATACGGCGTACTTCATTGAGATAAAATTCAGATATAGGATTATTAAGCTGTAATTACACACTTCAGTTCCCACAACAAATGTGAATGATGCTGTAAGAATAGGTCAGCTAATAGGAATAGGGGCAATTTCGAAGTAAAGCTTGCAGTTTACATAATTTCTTTCACTGTGCATATGTAAACATGCTGTGCATTTATAAATTAACATCCCCTCTTTTGTTACTGCAGGGCATATCGTGTTCACGTACAAGGGTCGAAAGCCATGTAACTGCTCCCTACTGAAAACAATTACATTGCTCCATCTAGCTATTTATTATTGAAGGTAACAAATTATATATATTATATAATTTAGTTAACAAGGGGTATATCTAATTGCAGTCGATTGAAGGATAGATATAACAATCTGCAAACAACTGAGGCACTTGTTAGGTTCTATTAAGATTTCAGAGTCACGAAAGTAAAGCCAATGAGCATGACGAAGGAAAGAAATTAATTTACGAATCCAACATACCGTACTACAGGATCCGTTACTATCCTTGCAACATTGAAATCATAATCATTGAGGCTGCATATAAAGAGACATTCTGGAAAACAAGTAATATTCCTTACGAACTTTGGAATGAAAAACGAACTTTTAAAAGTAAGTGATCTTCAGGTATTGAAATGTGTGATGGATAGAGTCAACATGAAAAATTCAATGCCATGGCCGGGATTTGAACCACGGATCTCCTGGTTTCCGTCCATCAAACATCTTAGCCTATATACGGCTAGTGTGGAGAAATGATTAATTTCCATCAATTAACTAAAATTGAAATGTGTGTTGAAAATACTACGAAATCATTCTTACCTGAACTGTAGCATAAGTACTTTTAGATTATAATATTAAACTATAACTTCCCAAGGCAAGATGTTTATATTCTTACTTTTCTGTTACTTTACTATTTAACTGTTTTTTTTTCCAAGCTTTATTTTATATTCTACGTTATCTTGGAAGTTAGTCCTTACTGTGAATTCATTGTCATGTAACATTTTTGGTCAACAGTAACTTCTACACTGAGAAGGAAGAATTTAATTACATAGAGTAGACTAACTGTATTTTTATACAAAGTTAATATTATATCTTTGTAATAGCGAATATAAGGGGTAAATTTGAAAGACGAAGAATGTGAAAGAAAGTTTATATAAAAATAGATTGGACGAATCTGTTACATCTGCAGCTATCAGTAGAAATGTAGTGATTTACATCGAAAAACTCCCTGTCCTAATATTAATATACATGTATGGCATTTTCCTAATTCACTTGTGTTATCGAGGAGTTATACATTTCCATCGTCTCTTGCCGATCCTTCAACTGCCTCCATAGTTGAACAGTCCCACTCTCTCTTCCTGATAGCGATGAGAAATGTTTCTTTAATTAGGAGCTTTACGTACCCTCCAATGAGTCTAGAATTGTTAGTGTATTTAACAACTGTTTATTAACAAATAAAGAAGGTAGGTTACTGTAGCCTAACCTAAACAGAGTAACTAGACCACAATATTTTTCTTTCAAAGCCCCCGGTGTATGACCATAGCAGTTAAAGCTACAGCAATGAAATTGCAGGTCCTCGTGTAATGTCGAATTCCAGTAGATCAGTGTGCGCCTTGTGCAGGTGTGGTTTGTTTTCTGGCGGAGCTGTCGACAGTTCTTACGTGTTAAGATCTGAGCTGTGCATAAGCTATAGCATACAACCAATCAGGCATGACCTACATAGAGGACACTGTGCGGAACACAGCTGGCAAACTCTATCCCCAAATGACACCAAAACTTCAACCGGCCGGTTAATACACTGGGTCAATGTAACCACAAGCTTCCTAGGTGACGGAAGAGCTATCGTCCCGCCAAGGATTTGAGTTACAGACAACAGCCGTTTCATCCGTTTCTACTATAATCTGTCCTGCAAGCTACATCGGGCTTGGGCACGGCTGGACGTGTGCCCACGACCTGGTCATACACCTGTAATGCACCAACTTTCCTCTTTTTCATCTCACTGATTGGCACTGCTCTACTTGAAGATCCCACAGGCGTCCAAACAAGTGCTATGATAACCGAGTGGGATGGCTCAGGCAGTATCACCTGTGCCCCACATTCGGGAGCTCCTGTTTCGACTTTCGCGGCTCATCTTTCTGCCCTTGCGCTTTTTCTGAGGTTCATCCGGGTCACCAGGCGAGTGCTAGGTGGTATATTCACCTAATATCTCCTGGCGTTTTCCCTTCATTTTATTCTTACAGTCCAATAATTAAAGGTAGTGATGATCAACGAAGTCGAAGGTGGTGCTCCGCTGAGGTGGAATATGCCTCCTGGAAATACAGTGTTTAGCCAAGAGGAGATGCTGTAGTCGGAGTCTCAACCTACTTAATCATCCGGAACTAGCTGGCTGGTGGTCGACTCTCTATAGCAATCAGGAATTCCGTCGGGCTGAAGAAACTGCCAACGCATTTTTTTTTTCCTTTGGGAAGAAACCATTTGGCCATCGAAGAGCATCTATTTTCTCTAGTGGTACACATATACACATTCATATAGACACCCATGCCTGAGGCGGGATTCAAGCCCGCGACAATCTGTGCGACGGACAGCTAGAGATATATTCTTTAACGACCATGGCAACGACGGCCGGCAGTGCCAAACCTAGTTAGAACAATAGGCTGTAATGTCACTGGTGATCGATGCAACTGCAGCCGATATGGCCAAACCTAGGATGGGTGCACACTCCGGCTCCTGCAGCAGACGCATAGGTCACCTTTCCATTGCGACATGCTCTCGCTTGTAGCTCCTGGTTGCACGTAAACGATACTGCGGGGTTTTCTGAGCCCCCTCTCTTGTTCTGTAACATTTAAGTATCTATCATTCTACTAGTGTTAGAGGAAAGAGATTAAAGATTTAAGTGCTTCTTGAACAATCGAGGTTAACCTTGTAACAAAATATTTTAGTGAGCACGCTTTCATTTTATGACACGCTTACATATTTACCATTAATTTATTCTTATCATACATTAAAATGTGCGTGTTTTTCAGTTCCATCCTCTTAAGCTCATATTGTTTATCGGATGCGTGAGAATGATATCAGTCGGCACCAATATTAATGTATAGTATTCAATATTTTCTAATTGTAGAACTTTAAGTCATTATTGCCGGAATTGAACGTCCTGAGACTCTTCTGTCATTATTTACCATTTGGTTATATATATCGAGTTGCGATAAGACTATTTTCTATAGCGTCCAACTCTAACTTTTCTGCAAGCTTGCCGTTCTAGCTACAGGTTGGCAAAAATAAAATTTGTGGTTTTTAGTTAATTAAGAAATGGAGAATTGAGATGGAGTCAAATGGAGAATTTAATGTCGTGACGGCAAGTTGGCCATGGTAACTCAATGGGTTAGAGCGACTGGACGGAATCCAAGAGATCAGTGGTTCAAATACTGGCCATGGCATTGAACTTTTCATGTTGACTCTATCTGTCAAAAAAATTATCCTATACCTGGCTAATGTATATTGTATAGAATTATTTAATTTCTATCAATTACCTAAAAAAATAATAAGAGTTAAATGTTGAAGCCTGGGACTCAAGTACTTATGATAGTAAGTCACCATAAACGGTGCATCTTGAATGTGTGAGCCGCTAGTGGTCTACCGGGGAAATATAGGAGTCAAATGGAGAATTTAATGTCGTGACGGCAAGTTGGCTACGGTAGCTCAATGGGTTTGAGACACTGGACGGAAACCAGGAGATCCGTGGCTCAAATCCCGGCTATGGCATTGAATTTTTCATGTTGACTCTATCTATAAATATTGTATCCTATTTCTCATGAAGCTGATATAAAAGGCGAGTACCCTATACAACTTTGTGTACATTCGACATTCTTTATTAAAATAAATTTATTGTTTCATTATGATGTAGGTAACACATTATCACTGAGTAATTAAATCATTCGTAGTCTTAAGCGAGATCGTTTTTGAGGCTGCAATCCTGCGTTCTACTGGAATTTCACCCAATCTTAAATTATGTATTTATGGGAAGAATTAAGCTGTTCTTTAAAAATACCAACGTAAATTTTGAAGAACGACGGAAAAAATGCTATTATAAGGTAAGTACCAGAATAAGGAGTTATATGTGAGAGAATTGTTTTCTTCAAACCTTAGTTGAAGTACAAAATTGTTGATAAAAGTTGTGAAAGGTGGAATACCTTTAAAAATGCTTTGGGTACACAAGCTGTTAAGTTTGTTTCGTATTAAGAAAGAATTCATTAAGAAGTACATAAAACTAAATAAGTGAACAATGTGTTAATTATTTTAATAGCTACTCGAAATGTCTAAAAAAAGTTTATATTCACAAATTGAGTATATTGTGTAAGAGAATTTTTATATTATATGGGTAAAGTGTTTCAAACTATTTTTATAAACATGGGGAACCATTAACTGTAATTGATGTGCTTTGGTTGTCTTACGTTAACAGGCCTCATTTTCTAATTTTCCTCAAAACTACCCCTCATATAATCATAATGAATGTATCAATTGGATAATCTTCTTGATTATTTCAGTAGTGAATGGTGTCGTGCTCAGCGTTATTCATGCGACTGTTTTCACAAGTGTCATATGAAGATTATCCAAGCCCTATATTTTATTTAATCTTAGCATAATGAATAGTAGGAAATAAACTCTGAAGTAATTGGACATTTGTGGCTTAAATAAACGTAATCGTCTTAATATCTTATGAGATACGGAATTTTCTTCGTAATTTATTATTAACTGTCATGATGAGTGGATAAACAAAACCATCAATAGCTTGCATGCTCTTCCTAGGAGAGATGTGAGAAGTTATCGAGGGTAATGCAGACGATTAACGACACATAATTTAAGTAGATATAAGGTGAGTTCTGATTTATTCTTTATTCAATAATGTCAACAGTTTTATTCATCTTCTTTTCTCAAAGAAAAAAATCACAAAATCATTTATCTACTCTCTATACACCATAGGAACTTGGAATGTTGGTGTAACGGCATTGCTTTAGGCAATACTGTTATGAGTTATGCGCGTCAAAATGAGGCAAATATGCCACTTCTTGTATACACTATTATGTGTTTATAATGGTAAGATTGCTAAAATCAATTTGAACAACAAGGTACAATATGATTCTCTAAATAGTTAACAAACTTAAAAAAATCTCGTTCCAAAAATATAAATCTATATATAATTATTCTTATGTTATCTAAGTGTACCCAATGTCCATAATTCAGTTTCTCTTAAGATCTAATATATTGTGATATATTCACATCCATACTGTGGCTCTTATTTTAAATTAGATTTACTTTTATTATTGGAACTACTCGTACACAAATTACAAATTTGAATGTAATATGACATAAAAGTGGAATGCATCGAAGCGAAACGATGAACTTGGAACCACTTCTGTTCTGTTACGGATGAAGGCATCTCATCAGAAGTACGTGCTCAGCTTTCTTAACAAAGTGTGAAAGTTAACATTTACAAATTTATTAACCTCACTGACAAACCGGGTGACCTGGAGAGACCGTGAAACTTACAACTGCCAAGTGAACATGCATAACATTGAAAATGTCTTATAGACCAAAGCTAGTGTCACGGCAAGAATTATCCTGTAATGACACAAGGACAGATGATTACTGAAGTGTTTTCTTTAAGAACACCTACGTGAAGTAGTTGGAGAAAACGGAAGCTTTCACTTATTCTTAAGTTTAATAACAGTTGCACATGCACGACGTGATCACGAACATTTTCTTCGTGAATTAGGTACATGGGTATGTTTATGCATTAAGTTGCATGACAAGAGAGATTAAATAGAACGTATCAGATGAAATAATGTGCCTGTCAAGTAGATATGTGTTTTCAGCACCGTAAACAGCTCACTATAAAAATGTATCTTTGTTTATATTTAAAATTGCTGAATTAAAACTATAAATTATGTAAAACAAATGTAAGCCTCATTCCACACGTGAGAAACTGAGTTCAATTATAGTCACTCTTTGCAAAGAATACTGCAATATTAAAGTTGATTCCTCTGTATGCATCGCTAATTACTAACTAAGCATTTTCCTAAATGGTTGGTTCAAAGACAGATCGCAACAATATCCTCAAATTTTGAGAAATATTCTAGGTTGTAAAATAGGTATAGGACTGAAAAGATGCACTGGGTGATCTTTATTAATGTTTTTGCTTCTCAATAAAATTTTGAAAAATCTATATAAACCGTGAAATCATTTAGTGACTCATGCTCAGAAGTTTCAATTTATTACTGTGCTCGGTTTGTGCAAAGTGGTAGTATTTTGTATGGGATAGATTAAAGTTATGTAAATGGATCTCTATAAAACAGTTGTCGAGCTTTGTCAGCTTCTACAGCGCAGCTTCTAGGATGATTGCAGTCGGACTTTCTTGAATTTGTCATTTTGACCATGCCTTTTTAGGTTTATAGAATTTGTGATCTGTATCTTATCAAGAGTAGATAAATTTGAATGAGTTAATGATTGCGTTAGGAGATAAAAGACTGCTCTTGCAAATGAAGAACATTTAGAATAGGCATATACAAATTTCAAACACTAAAGCAATTGGTTTTATTAGTATTGAGGTTATGAACCACAGGAGTGCCCTATGCAACATTTACTTTCATACTTAAAAGATACCGTATTTAATGACCTTTACTTTACTTTGTATCAGTTCTGAATATTATGATAATAACAGGTTCTTCATCTCTTTATACTTGGTTGGTTAAAAGTGACTTCTATCATATAATTTTAGCTTATTAATTATATTATCGAAAAATCTGCAGATGTAAGCAGCCATTTAAATTGATACTCGTTGCAAATGTTGTGCAAAAGTAACAAATATTATTAAATGTGTTTTAGAGTTTAAATGTATTATAAAGAAAAGATGAACGTCTTTTTTTCATAGGTATACTGTACATGGACTGTACTGTCATCGGTCTCGCATGGAAACAACTCCAGGTGGGTATAGCCTGACCATGACAACCGCCTCACTGCGAAAGGAAACAAAACAGTCGCCTTACACTACACCTTGACCTTGCGATAGCCCAAATTGACAAGGCAAAGCTTCACTGTTTCCCACAGTACTGTATTACATTGTTTTCAACGGTTGCACATTTGATGGCCATGCTGTACATCTGACGTCATTAATACCCTATGTCCAGCTTACTAGTATCGCATTCGAACGCAAATCTCTCCGCCTTTAGTTATAAAATTGAATATGATCCTGATTCAAACTGCAGTATACCGTTTCTAAGGAGCTGCTTTGTCTAAAAAAGATACTACTTAGATAATTTTTGCATTTAAAATTGTCATTATTTAGTTTTAAAACATATTCAGTGCTCAGCAGTGCGTAAAGTATCTGATACTTTTGGCTCCTTCTGCAAGTAAACGATAGTTAGGAGGTACATTAGACGCAATGACAGCTAAACCCTTAGCGAAGATAGCAAATTATAAGTAGTGAAATGAGACTAAATAAATGACACAAGTGAATAACAGACAGCTAACGTGTTCTGGCAAAAAATCATATAAATATGTAGCTATTTTATTTGAGAACTTTATAAAGAGTCACAGAAAGCTATAAACCACTTATCCGGATACCTTGTTCCTGTAAAAAGCCAATACACGACTCTAATTGGTGCGTTGTAGCTTACTTTCACCAATAAGTTTAACACGGATGTCCCAGCTTCCGAAACCACCAGATCATGGTTTTATTCTTCTCTTTTATGAAAATGTAAAACGTGACATGTATAGGATTAGCTTTACTATGGAACACGAGCACTTAGAACATACAGACAACACTGAAGAAAATAGCAATCAGAAAAGCGGGTGTTAAAGACATGTATCAATGAAAATAACCTATTGAACACGCGAATTCATTAATGTCACTTATTCTGCGCACCAAATTATGAATTTATCTCTGTTATATACGAGTTTCATTGGAACTTTACATACAGCGATATTTCCCAACGTAATTGACGAGTTAATGAATTTGTGCATATATAAATGTACCTATTTTCCACACTATGGTTGTTTATGAAACTATTACGTTCTAATGATGACACAGAAACAAATGCATGTACTCCCTTATGCAAAATGTGATGCCATGTTTCTAAAAAATTGACTACGATGCATATATTGAATCTCGGTTAAAACTGATAATAGAAAAGCGTTCAGAATGCGAAAATTATGGAATGTGTTTGATTAAGTTGCATATGAGAAAAGAGTGAATTATGTATTGCTTATTAGATTTTACAAAAGCAATTTATTCTTAAAGTGTCATTGCAACATATTAAAACAGGCAGTGGTGCTAATGATAAGTAGTGTTACATTGGCGACACCTGCAGATTCAGTATAAGGAACCGTTAAGATGGACAGGAGAAGAAGAGTTTGCCATGTTGAAACTACAACATATATGAGGCTGCCACTCATAGGCCTCACAGCTGACAACTACAGGGGCACCTGATATACAGTCCAACTATTGTGCTGTAATTGTATACAGCACATCACGCAGCGTATATCCGCTCTCTTAAGCGTATGCATTTTGGGTAGTTATTTTGCAATAACATCCTCAAAATATTTCTCCACTTGTTTGAAACTTTGGTTGAAGAGGACAAGACAAACTTTTAAAATACTTGCCAAGTACGTTTTGTTGCAGGCAGAAACCTGAAAAATGATAATAAGGGATATTTAAATATAAAATCGCGAAAACAGTTACTTAAAAATGTGAATATCAAGTTTAATCCAACTATAAATGCATTTCCATAATAATGATTCCATTTTGGGTACTTTCGCTTTAATGTTAATGTGTCAGTAAGAACATTTTTATGCATTATATCGAATGAATAGTACGGTTTGAAAGTTTCGAAGCTGTGGGGACACTACCCTCACATTAGGAATATGTTCACTTGACAAAAAGGGCATTAAGAATTATGTAGAATAAAAGTTCAACCGAGCCATGTAAACCATTGTTTTTTCAACTAAAAATTTTAACTGTTTTAATGTATATATTTATTCTGTTTTGCTGTATATACATAAAAACAAACACGAGTACATACTGAGACCTGATGTCCACGGTATTCATAAGAGAAACCATTTTAAATGACATAATCCTAGTTGCAGATTACAATCGACAGCTAGTACTTGCTTTTTCAATGGTGTTAATTTCTATAACATACTTTGTTCTCGGGCAAACAATATTCCTTTTAGTCTGTTTAAAAGGAAAGTTAATCACTGACTTTTACTAAGATCTTTCCAATCACTTAGTGAATTCACATCATATATGCCAGATGATAGTATATTTTATTCATGACGATGTCTTATTCCACGTACTTTATCTCAGAAATATAAATTATTATTATTATTATTATTATTATTATTATTATTATTATTATTATTATTATTATTATTATTATTATTATTATTATTATTATTATTATTATTATTATTATTATTATTATTATTATTATTATTATTATTATTATTATTATTATTATTATTATTATTATTATTATTATTATTATTATTATTATTATTATTATTATTATTATTATTATTATTATTATTATTATTATTATTATTATTATTATTATTATTATTATTATTATTATTATTATTATTATTATTATTATTATTATTATTATTATTATTATTATTATTATTATTATTATTATTATTATTATTATTATTATTATTATTATTATTATTATTATTATTATTATTATTATTATTATTATTATTATTATTATTATTATTATTATTATTATTATTATTATTATTATTATTATTATTATTATTATTATTATTATTATTATTATTATTATTATTATTATTATTATTATTATTATTATTATTATTATTATTATTATTATTATTATTATTATTATTATTATTATTATTATTATTATTATTATTATTATTATTATTATTATTATTATTATTATTATTATTATTATTATTATTATTATTATTATTATTATTATTATTATTATTATTATTATTATTATTATTATTATTATTATTATTATTATTATTATTATTATTATTATTATTATTATTATTATTATTATTATTATTATTATTATTATTATTATTATTATTATTATTATTATTATTATTATTATTATTATTATTATTATTATTATTATTATTATTATTATTATTATTATTATTATTATTATTATTATTATTATTATTATTATTATTATTATTATTATTATTATTATTATTATTATTATTATTATTATTATTATTATTATTATTATTATTATTATTATTATTATTATTATTATTATTATTATTATTATTATTATTATTATTATTATTATTATTATTATTATTATTATGATTATGATTATGATTATGATTATGATTATGATTATGATTATTATTATGATTATGATTATTATTATGATTATGATTATTATTATGATTATGATTATTATTATGATTATGATTATTATTATGATTATGATTATTATTATGATTATGATTATTATTATGATTATGATTATTATTATGATTATGATTATTATTATTATTATTATTATTATTATTATTATTATTATTATTATTATTATTATTATTATTATTATTATTATTATTATTATTATTATTATTATTATTATTATTATTATTATTATTATTATTATTATTATTATTATTATTATTATTATTATTATTATTATTATTATTATTATTATTATTATTATTATTATTATTATTATTATTATTATTATTATTATTGTTATATGACTAAAGATGTGGCAAGCATTACTCTACTGCACTGTGACCAAAATAAGCAACCGCTTAAAGTCTGTTTTGCAGAATTTAGGTTAACATACAGGAAAATAAAGCTCACAGCTTCATTTTTCACTTTCATTGCGAATACAGTGACTGCTTAAGCACTCATCCATCATAACCATTAATGAAATAATAAGAGGAATCTAATATTCCACCACTGAAACCAAGGTAATGAGTGGTTGGGGTTGCTAGTAGTCACAAAAGCCTTGGAATCGTCAACTTTAGTTCATTTAGATGGGCTCTGTAACTTCTGAAATTATTAAGGCTTATATTTCCCGTTACTCAGACACATTTAATGTTCTAAGACGTGTTAAATCCATTAACATGTACTAATATACACTGTGAAATTACACTTCCGGATCAACTAAGTTCATAAACTTTTTCCCTGCAGTTCTTTTTAATTAATGTTCAAACTCAGTAATGGTACATGTCCTGCTGTACACCTGAAGCTACTGATGATACAAGCTGCTAGGATATGATATTGTGAAGTTGTGCTTCAATATATTAGGACTAACATGTACCATCTCATTCCACTGTCAACTTTCTCATAGTAGCATAAATGGTCATGGGCATTAGGTTACATATCCACAATGGCAAAATTAGAAACTGCTAAATATTTTCATGAGCTTCTTAAGTGGATTTCAGTATCAAATTAAATCTTTTATTCTTCACATGGCACCTAGTTATGTTATTTTTTTCTTGGCATTTCAGTACTGCAATGTTATATTTATTCTTAACTTTCATTTTTAAAGAATAATGACTTAACTTCAGAATATATTTCCATTGCTTACTACAGATATTTTCAAATTACTTAACTGTCCAAATTTTGTTGGCGAATTGCAAAGCTTTTCTTAATAACCTCAAATTTGTGAAAGTATATATAATCTAATAACATTATTGAGGCATCAATAAACCATAGTTTTGCAGATAAATCTCATTTTTAGTACTCTAAATATTGTAACTACAGCTTTAGTAAAACAAGTTCTGAGATGTTTCCAATGTATCTAATGTATGGCTACTGATTTAGCTGTAACCATCTCCAGTGTACTCTTATCAACAAAACCCTTAAAATATGACTTTACGGTAAATTATATGTAAGCATTCCAATAGTATGAACTGAAAGTTTAGGAAGTAGAAGCCTATTAATTAATAAGGGGATTTTAATTTAATACCCAGTATAGTAAATATAAAATTATTGTTATTTCTAGAAAGGTTATTAAAAGGTGACCTGCACTCACTTCAGCTTCATAGACACGAACATAGGTGTACGGATCACAAAGAGAATCTATAAATAAATATGTTCTAGGTGGATAACCTAGCTTTAATGTTAAAATAAATGAAGCAAATACTGATGACTGATTTTTGGTCTATGTAGGGTTGACCACATGTATTTACATTAACGATTCACATACCTTGAGAGTACTCATAGTTCTTCGGTCGGTGTTAGTCTCAGTGGATGATAATGGGGCATTTAAACGTAGATGTCCTTAACCAGATTTGTTGCCAAGAGTGAGCAGCCAGTTTTACTGCTCGGAAACACTTGCACTTCTTCACTTTACCAACTGTATACCAGCAGATCAACAAACTTGGAGGTCCAGGCCTTCGTGGATCAATCTGGTTTGATGAACAGAAGTCGACTGCGATATTGCCGACAGCAATCTCCTGGTTTTGTTTCGCGCGTACAACCCAGCTTGCCCTTGTTTTTCTTCCTCTTCTTATTCTTCTTCTTCGGCTTCTTAATCCGTTGTACTCTCGTCGCCCCTCCAAGCAGGTTCCTTCCTGTCGCTAATGAAATGCCCGTACACAATCCCCCACCTCTCTCCTTTTTCTTTCCACTCTCTTACACTTGTTAGGGAAGGTCCTGCATTTGAGCCGGTTCATCAGGTGTAAGTTCGTGTGCAGGTGAACAATGAGGCGTTGTTTGACCTCTTGCTCCTTCCCTTTCATTCCGCATTGTTATATGCGTTCGTTGCGGTAAACAGGCGTACTATTTATATATCTATACATATATCAAGGGATAAAGATCATTTGCGAATTTCCAGATTATTGTAGATTCGTGACGATTGGTTAGAGCCGGATATGAATCTACTGAGATTTCAGTCAAAACTGATGAGCTGCTCAGTTATATAATTTTGTGAAATGAATATTCTACACACTCATATGAATCATTTTGGATATACGCTTTTCATGACCAACATTTTTAAAAGACCAAGTAGATATTTAAATCCCATTCGGGCTCCAAATTAATCCTTGATGGTCCAGTGCGCTGTCAAGTTGTATTCATTTTCTCTCACTTTTATAAATTTGAGCATATCGTTTGTTAGTTACATATTAGTTTCTATCTCATTTGCAAATAAATTTCCATTGATAATGTCATTTGCGTTTTCTAGGATTCAAGTATGCATTTTAGGATTGCTTTAGTCATTGGTTCCCAAAGAAATCAATTGGCAGTGAGAAACCAGGAGACTAAATAATAGCAGATGGATAAAAGGATACATCCAAACATTTACGAGTATTTATCTACTACTCATAACATAAAGTTAAATCAAGTAGTTATATATAATTATATAATATATATTCCATAATTTTATATGTAGCGAAGCATCAGAGAATATCAATATCATACTTCCGTAACAGATGAAGAGGTTCCAGGCAAACTAGAAAATATTGCACTTTCGAACTAAAAAAATACTTTATTGCATCATGGCCCCATAGAACTTTAAACCTTTGCACAAACATTTCTTTGGTTATCCGTATTAAGTTTTCCCAGTTTCAAATATATAACCTTAAAATAAAAAAATAAAAATTAGAATATCGAATCTCAGTGCCCCTTAAAGAAAAGGACGTAGGTAATAATTTTGTACATATAATTCATAAATCGGATAAAATAACTGAATCTTAATGTATACTCTAATATTTTATTTAAAATAGAACACGAGCAGACGATGGATAGAACTAGCACATGCTTAACCATCAAATTAATTGCGAGAAGGACTCAAATGTAATATTTCAAAGCGTAGTAGAATAAGGATTTGCACGTCACTGTCTGTAACTTCGCAGTAGTTTTGCTAATGCTTTAAATTCTGCCCAAAAGAGGCAGCGCTTTGCATACAGGTGCAATGTTGCCACAATACGAGTTTAAAACAACTGTCTTGCTTGCGATGTGCACCAACGAGTAATAATGTTCTGTTACACATCTACTGAGCATTGAAGGCAGAAACCTATTCCTATTTCAAAGCCTATTGAAATCCATTGGTGAGTGAAAAACCATGGCGGAAATGCCTTATATTACTACAACAAGAGCACGAATAGAGTCAGAAAAAAAAGATTTGCTTTTGTGATAGGTGCAACCCGTCCTAATCTGACACAGTAAATGACACCATGTGCTGAAGCAGCACAAAACGCGATGTAAAGGACGATGAATTGACGCGAATCTGAACATTAGGCATCGCTCACCAGCTCGCATTATTCATGACGTGGTTAGGTTCACAAGGTATCTTGTAAGGTGGGAGCAACAGCTGCTCATAGCAGAACTTCCACATCTGCCATAACCACCAGACCTCGCTCATGGAGGCGATTGGAGCAAAGAAATTCCACTCCGATGAATATGAGTATGAGTGGCAGCGGACTCCCTTTAGTAGTTAAATACACGAAATTCTTGTCAATACGGCATAATGCTGAAACACAGGTTTTCGCCATTTATACGAAAGTCCAATAACGTGTAATACTGTGTTCTAACATCCCGCTGGCCCCAGTGACATTTAGCCAACTTAGCACAGTATCATAATTCTTTGGAACTAACCCAACACACGAGTGGCCGAGTCATCAAAGCAATTAATCGTGACCTGTAGTTAACATGCCACCATGATCGTCCTCAGACCTCCTGACTGGAAAGTGGTATAATTTGCACCAATAATTACAAATTTAAACTGTGGAGAAATATAATATGGAAATGCTACAAAAACTGCTTAGATTACAAAAAAGGGTTTTAAAATTTCAGCCAGATTAATTAAAAGAGGTCAACTTTATAAGAGCTTTAAAAACCATAAAAAATTATCTCAGATATTTACGTGTGCATTCAGCTGTATAGGTAAGTCATCTGCTTTTAGGAAGTCGTTATATGAAAGCTATTCACATACATAGATAAAATTAAAAGGGAAATGTAGTTATTTGCAAACCACACTAAATGGTACACTCACCAATAAATATGTAATTAACAATGGGGGTGCATTGTACGAAAAGCTACTTACCTGAAACCACTAAAAATGCAGCGCCGTGCTTAGATTGAAAAGTGAGTTGAAGGAGCACTTAGTTTGTACTTCATAAAACCATTAATGATCATAAAGCTACCGTATAGATAACCTTAGGTGACGCCACAGAAATTTTATGTTTCTTTATAAAAGTAAAAAATGGAGAGCAAATGTGTACAAACAATAGCTGTAAAGACGTAGATGTGCATGGATGATATCATTTGACTTATTGAATAGATATTTTTCAAATTGTGTCTGATGATGCTATTTGTACCTTTTACATGAGAAAATAAATAAATTAGTGAATGAGAGCTGATAGTTTAGGCCCGGAACAATTCATTCCCAAAGATCTTCTCGCAATAATCTTATTCATTTCATGTACCGTCACCTATGGTCTCCAAAGCCAAAATAGCCGCGTTTATACAAAATTTATGTGACACCAACACAAGGAATTTAAGTGAGATAAACTCGGTTGACGACTGTGCCCGGTGGATTTACTGCGAACTAACCAGTTATCGAGTACAGCCATAAGAAGGCAAATTCATTTAGAAAACAAAACGTAAGCCTATGGACCACCAGATAAAGTTTCAACAGTTGATCTTGCTTCCCTCCTGCTTCTATCCCCATTTCTTCTGTAGTGATTATAATAATCTTGCAGTGAACCGAAGAGACGGAGCCCATTAAGTCCACAACAGAGCTTTTAAAACAGTTGAGTATTGGAATACAACTTTTCTTGGTACAACTGAACAACTTTAATATTCTGAAAATTTCTGAAAACGTTTAATACCTTCACTTGTTGACTTCAAGTGTTGTATCTTTGGTCTGTTGCATCAGTTTCATACAGGAATGTTTCTTTCTTTAGTTTTGTTTGCGAGAGTCGCTTACCCTTATGTATTTCTTCTTAGATATTGTACATCCTATTGTTTTTAATTTCATTCTACACCTTTCCTTCCCTTCTTCTTTGTATTTGTCTGTTCGTTTTTCTCAGATTAGAGTTTTTAAAACCCATATTATTGAGTTGTAACCCTGTAATGCAATGGGGACCATTATATGTTCATGTAAATTCACAACGTAATCCTAATATATTTCTTCACGGCAAAAGACTTATATATTCATTTCCACGAATCAATAAATCTTTCACGTTCCTTAAATAATTAAGAGAAATGTTGTTATTGTACACTTTTGAGTTACATATGACTGCGAATCTCCTTGGGAAACCACATTTTACGTTACATGAAAATAAATTCCTAGTTTATGTTGAAGTGCGCTCTTGTGTTTCAAAGACTAACTTCACAGTAAAATCTTTCACAATGATAACGGTAACAGTCTAATTCAATTACTTGACTGGCCTTTCCAAACACCATCCTATTATACTGAAATTAATTGGGTTTTAGTAGTAAGATCTTATTTGACGTCATGAGTATAATGCTGCATTGAATAAATTGAATAAATTTTTAGAGGTAAATTAAAAGAAACTTTTGTATATTATAATAAGGCCTTGGACATGACTTTAAGTTAGGCCAGCTTCTATTATACTGCTGCTCACGTTGTTTCCAAACAAGCGAAGAGGAGAGAGGGAGTAGTCGCGTTCGGTACTGAGCTTGAGCTATGTACGCTATAGGTAGAGTAGTAGTAGTAGTAGTAGTAGTAGTAGTAGTAGTAGTAGTAGTAGTAGCAGCTGCAGCAGTAGTAGTAGCAGTAGTAGTAGTAGTAGTAGTAGCAGTAGTAGTAGTAGTAGTAGTAGTAGTAGTAGTAGTAGTAGTAGTAGGCCGCGCCGTGGCTCAGTGGTTAGTCCTCTTGTTTCTCACCAAGGCAGCCCGGGTTTGATCCCAGGCAACCGCAAAGTGGGATTTGTGGTGGACAACATGGCGCTGGGGCGGGTTTTCTCCGGGATCTCCGGTTTCCCCTGCCATCTCATTCCACCTTTCCTCCATCTTCATCTCATGCACCATCAGTGTCATCGCCTGCGGTGCCGTATGTGGTAAAAGCGGGCGTTAATCACTACACATATCATGGAGTAGTAGTAGTATTGGTAGTAGTAGTAGTAGTAGTAGTAGTAGTAGTAGTAGTAGTAGTAGTAGTAGTAGTAGTAGTAGTAGTAGTAGTAGTAGTAGTAGTAGTAGTAGTAGTAGTAGTAGTAGTAGAGTCTTCGGGCGCAAAACTGCTTGGGCTATTAGCGCCCTAACGGCACTAAAAGTTTAAACGTAAAGTAACAGGCATGGAGCCAGTGAGCGAAATGGGTAAATGATTAAAACATTACTAAAAACGGTGCCAGTAACGGTAAAAACAATGAAAGCCATATTGACAAACGGCCGAAGTGCAGAAAAGGTTTAAGGAGAAAAGCAAGATAAGTACGGCGATCCAAGCCACATAGGTGAATAAATCTGAAATATTGCTCTACAGCGCTTGAAGTGTCTGCTAGTATCTCAGCCGTTTTTGTTGGCTGGCCCAAAGACGCACGTAAGGGAGCTAAAAACTGGCGCTGTGTTAAAATATGTCGCTAAGTCAGTGGGTCGCGTCAGCGAGGACAAACAGGTGCAGGCTCTGAACGCAGTAAATGAAAATGGCAAAAACGGCAATTCCCGATATTTTATATCTAGCTTAAATGACTTATTTGAGACAGCGACCACGGAAGGAAGTGTGCCTGGAAACAGGGAGGGGTTCAACCTCCCAAAGTTTGTTTCGCTTAACAGCGCTCCAAGAAGCCAGCAAGCAAGGAGCGTGAAGTCTCCGTAAAACCGCGCTAAAATTATCAGAGGGGACCTGAGAGCTAGAACACCTAGCACATGAAAGGGCAGCCCTCTCAGCGATATCAGCGTCCTTTTTACCTGACAGGCCTACATGTCCAGGGACCCCCTAAAAGACACGCTAATGATAGCATTAGCGAGCAAGTGGAGGCGATTCTTGACAATCAGTACAAGAGGTTGATAGACGTACAAAAACCTGAGGCTTTGGAGGACGCTAAAACAATCGGAGTACATAACACTGCGCCGCAAACCTTGCATATTAAAATATCAAAGAACTTTTTAAATAGCTGACAGTGCAGTGGTAAAAACCGATCACTGTGGTAAGAGACGAAATTTAAAACTCTGGCCACCGTGAATAAGAGCACATCCTACTCCTTGGTGGTCCTCCAAGTCACCCGTGTATAAAAAATTACAAGTGTGATAATGAGTCTTATATTCTAAAAAGATTATGGGAATGGTCGAAGGAGGGGTCGTTGATTTCGGCATGACCGTCAGCCCCAGATCGACGGGGATCTCCGAGCGGAGCCAGGGGGAAAACGGGATTCTCCGCTTTGAAACTCAGATGGCAAAGTAATGTTCAAGAGTCGCAGAAGTAAACGAAACCGAACGCCAGGATGGAGCAACGCCAGGGGGATTGTCGAGTACTGACAATCAAAAGAGTCGTTAAAAATGGTTTAAAAGAGGGATGCCCCTGCACACCTAAGAGCTTGCAGGCGTAAATGCAGAAAAGAACATCGCTCGGATAGGAAAGCGGTGGTTCGGCGGCTTCCGCACACAGGCTCACTGCTGCGCTAGTGGGAAAAGCAACAGTACTCAACCTAATTGCACGGTGGTGGATCGGACCCAGGCGACTTAAAATCAATGGACGTACCGACGAATACACGACGCAACCGTAGTTAAGTTTGGGTCGGACTAGACAACGGTAGAGTCGTATAATTACAGTCCGATCTGCGCCCCAGGATGTGCTACTTAAAACGCGTATAGTATTAGGAAAACAATCACATCTTGCCTTTAAATACATAATATGAGACAACCGGCTGAGTTTTATGTCAAAGATCAATCCCAAATATTTCGCCTTGACTGCGAAGGGAAGAACAGCGGGGCCAAGTTATAGCGAAGGCGAGAGAAATGCTTTTCGGCGCCAAAAGTTAACGCAGACGGTTCTCTCGGATTGGATACTCCAAGTGTAGAGTTGATCTAGAAAGGCTTGGAGACGGCGTTTCAGCAGACAAATCCGCCGAGAGCTGCAATAAATGACAAAGTCGTCGACAAGTAAAGGAACGAAATACCCGGTGGAACACACTCTACAATGGGATTGATCGCAATGGCAAACAGTGTGGCGCTAAGCACTGAACCCTGCGGAACTCCATCTTCTTTGATAAAAGCACGGGATAAAGCTGAACCTACGCGCACGCGAAAGACTCTATACCTCATAAATTCTCAAATGAAAAGGGTTAGACGGCCACTGATACCCCCATTGTGTAGTGTACGAAGAATAACATACCTCCTACATGTTTCGTAGGCTTTCTTGAGAACAAAACAGACGGCAACCGCTTAATATTTCCGCAAAAATCTCACCATAATATGTGTTGATAGGGAAACAAGGCGGACTTTGGATACCAAGTGTTGGGATTCCAGCCACCATGTCAACCGCCTGTGTATCATGCGCTCCACCGCCTTGCAGATGACGCTTGTGAGGGAGATCGGGTGATAGCTGGAAGTTAGATGGGGTTCCTTGCCAGGCTTTACAATGGGGACGATGGTGTCCTCACACCAGGCGGATGGAAATGTGGCGGTACGCCAGTAGCGGTTGTACATACTGAGGAGAAACCTTTTGCCAATGGAGGTAAGGTGTTGCAGCATAAGAAGGTGTACACCAATTAGGCCAGTTGCGGAGGGCCTGAAGGAGGCCAGGGCCCGCTCTAGTTCGGTCTCGGTGAAATCCGTGTTGTAAAATTCGGTATTAGATGAGGTGAAGGAGAGGTCATGGGATTCCACCCGGTCTTTCATGGATAAAAACACTGCGTGATATTGGGAGGAGCTGGAAACATCAGCAAAAGCAGTTCTTAAGGCGTCCGCAACGGTTCTGGAAATAACGATAGTGTCGTTGTTGAGCCTGAGGCCAGGAAACGTGAGCCCGGTAGGTTTGCCAGCAACACGGCGAAGACAATTCCGTAGAATAGATGACGGTGTGAAGGGATTAAACAAATCGACAAAGCGTCTCAAGGAGACCCGTTTACTGTTCATAACAATGCGACGAGCTCTGGCTTGCAGCTGTGTGTCAGTGACCAGATTGTGAAGTGAAGGGTGGCGCCGAAAAGTGCCTTCCTCCGGGCTTGGAACGCCACATGGGTCCACTAAGGGACTGGCAGATTTTTCGGATATGGATAGGTTTTTACCGGCATTTTCCCTTATCCTGACAGACCAATATCGGGAAATCTAACTTCCATTGACCACGGACTCATTTCAGCATCATTTCACCCATTTTATTCAATGTCCGATGTGACTTAAGGTTGGAGGACGTGAATTACAATAAAATTATTGTACGTCCATGTAATTAGTTACGGATATTTATTCATAAAATATGTGACGCAGGGTAATACTGCTACTATACTTTTAGATGTTACGAGTAACATTACTGCTGATTGGTACGCAAATGTCCTTTTACTGCACTCTTTTATAAAAACAAATCAAAGGCACCCAAAACAGACGTTCTTTTAATCCAGACGACGGATCGTAAAATACTACAAAATCAAATAGCAAGTACATCTGCAAAACAGTTTAGTTTTGATAAACTAAATTAAATTTTATGGAATCGACTTTAGTGTCAGATCAAGCAGTGAAGCGTCTTAAAATATCTTGACTGATATGATTTGGTCTATACATTCTTGTGAACAAATATGTAAAGACGTTTTCCTCTATTTCTATAAGGTGCAACAAGAAAGATAAAACCATGCCGCGGCTAAGTGGCTAGGCCGCTCGACTCTCTCCAAGGCGGACTGGGTTCGATCCCATGAGACTACAAAAATAGATACGTGTTGGACAACACGGAGCTAGGCAAAGTTTTCTCCGGGTCCTACTATTTCCCCTGAAAACATGCCACAAATTGCTCCATTATCCTCTTCCCTGTAATTTCAACAGACCCTCCATCGGTCATTCACTCCTCTCTCCCTCATACCAGGCACCCATCCTGGATGCTCCCTTTCACTCTTCCAGGGATACCGTTCCTCAACCCGCATTAAGGTTAAGAAGAAGAATAATATCCGGTCACCACGTAGGAGTATTAGAGGAGATTTAAAGTAGAAGAGACAGATAGTTGATATATACATTTTTTAAATAGCTACTAGAAGCTACGAGAATAATACCAGAATGCAGGATGCTTTTGGCAATTTTTAAACATTTGGCGTGCTGGTGCAATGTACGGCCTGGAAACTCCGCAATATTTCCTTCGCCATGAGAAAAAAATGCATAATCACTTCCATTTAAAAAAAGTTGCTGATATTTGCCATTAACTACTAGCTCTGATGAATGTTAACGGGACTGACGTTTTATCCAGATAGAAAACCCGCAGTGTGAGATGTTTCATAAGTACTCTATCGCTGTTGCACCTACCATGAAACGGGCAAAAAGAGGGCTTCTCTGACGGGATATGTTAATTTGGAACAGTTGGAAATATAAGTCGTTGTAAATAAGTGATTTGAGCATGCTGTGTGTTTGGGAATACCTAAAGTTACTTACAAACATATGTTCCATAGCAGACAATCTTTTAGTTTACAGATATCTGCCAGGGAAGGCATACTCACTCACAATGAATCTTTTAGTGGACCGTGTTTTTCTGTCCACATATGGGGACTACCTGTAATATTGTATACCGAGGAAAGAAATTGCAAATAATTATTATGATTTATGAGATAGATTCAAGTTCGTGTTATTTCATCACAGTTAAAAATAGCTAAGCATGTATTTGAGAATGCAGTGGGACTGTAAATACGTTAAGCTACTCACGTACCAGACAATATTCTAGTTTAAAAATATCCGCTAGGAAAAACATGTACACACGACTGGACATTGAAGATCTGAATTTCGGTCCTTCGGTATCAAGCCAGCTCAGCGCTGGGCCCTCTACTGGCAGTGGAGTGTTTTGTAAGGAAGGATAATATGCGGCAGGAGATGCAGTTGGAGTTGTATATAAGCCATCTGATGTGTTATTTTATGTGCCTAGAAGCAGCCTTGGGCGTTTGTAGCGCTCTCCAGGATTGATGTCTTACTCACCTAGACGGCGGATGAGGGAGTTGAAGTTGTGGGAGAGGTTTTGATAGAAAGAACGTGAAAGGGTATGGATGTAGTCTGTTATTGTAGGGATACGTAGGTCACGTCGGATAACTAGATTGGGGATGTACAAAGGGGAGTCAGTGGCAATGAGGATGAATCGGGATTGTAGAGTATCAAGACGGTGTAGGTTAGACTTGGCTGCTACTCCACATTTTTCACTGGCGTATGTGATTGCTGGCCGGAGTACTTGCTTATACAGGAGCAGCTATGTAGGCAGAGACATCACCGATCGTCGGTTATCGAGATGGTAGGGCATTCCCATTCTTTTGATAACTTTATTAGCCACATATGTAATGTGGTCTCTCCACGTCAATTTGATGCCCAGTAGAACACCAAGGTAGTTAACGTAAGTTTTCCAATGGACATCCTCACCAGCTAGACGAATTGGTGGAAGATGCGCTATTCGTCGTCGAGAGAAGTTGATGGTCTGGCTCTTCAGTGGTTGGACATGTAGATGCCAACGATCGAACCAGGTGGTATGGAGTTCAGCATATTGTTGAATCCTGCGAGTGCACAGGTTGAGATCTGGTGATGTGGAGGTCACAGCTGTATCGTCAGCAAAGCGATACAGCGTGCAGCTTGGCAGGGATGGTAAGGTGTGGATGTAAAGAAGGAAGAGAGTGGGTGCCAGGACACTACCTTGGGGAACGCGAGCTATAATGGGATGGGATGAGGATAAGATTCCGTCTTGAGAGACAGCAAAGGTTCTGTCTGTGAGGTACGAGTGAATGAGATATATTAAGTAGGAAGGGTTTGGTAGGTGATGAGACGGGAGAGTAAGCCTTCGTGCCATACGCTGTCGAAAGCTCTGGTGATATCTATGAGTAGTGCTGAA
The DNA here is from genome assembly GCA_030765055.1 of Mantis religiosa. Taxonomy (NCBI): domain Eukaryota; kingdom Metazoa; phylum Arthropoda; class Insecta; order Mantodea; family Mantidae; genus Mantis; species Mantis religiosa. The sequence continues at coordinate 258,148,021 of CM060950.1, forward strand.
ACGAACTGCTCCCTGTTAAACGCTGTGTAAACTTCATCAACCAGACGAAGTAGTTGGTGTTGAGTGGAATGTTGAGAGCGAAAGCCGAATTGCTACGCTCTGACAATATTGCGTCAATTCAAGATAGTCCTTAGTCAACTTAGAATAAGTTTTTCCATCAGTTTACTCAGCGTTGGAAGCAAACTGATGGGTCTGTAGCTCTCCGTGGACGTTCCGTCTGTCCCAGGTTTGCAGAGAGCGATGACCTTTGCGTACTTCCAGGCTTTTGGGAAGTAGAAAAGTTTGAGGATTGCATTAAAGAGAAAGGTTAATACTTTCACCCAAGGTAGTGGTAAAACCTTTAGCGCCGCGTTCGCTATGTTTTCAAAGCCGGGCGACTTGAATGGCCTTAGGCTAGTGATATGGCATTGCACTTCAGCTACGGAGATGGAGGGAGGTTTTGCATCATGATGGGGTTGCGAAAGGTACGCCTGAACTTCCTGAGTGACTGCGCGTGTATGATCTGCATCCGGGGTGTCAGCGGCCGTAAAGGTCATTTCCAAGAAGGTTGCATGTAGTTCAGCTTTTTCCCTTGCAGACTGAGCGACTTCCTGTCCGTGGTGCAGCGGTGGATCTTTGCGAGGTAATTGAAGTAAGGATTTGGTCATGTTCCAAAAGGACTTGTCCTCTACACGAAGAGACGGGCCCAAATGACCTTGCTGTCTACGGGCACTAAAACACCACACACTCACTCACTCTACACGAGGAGAGGAGACCTTATTTTCCTAGTACTTGTTGCGAAATTCTTGGAGTTGAAGTTTGACCAACTCCTGAAGTCGGCGAAGCTCACGACGATCTGCTGGGCAGCGACTATGTACGAAGCGCCGGCGCATTCTGTTCTTTTGTTTACTCGTTTCACGGATAGCCTGGGGTAAAGGAGCGATATTCAGTCTGCTAGGTTTTGATTTTGGAGAAGAGTTCATGATAACAGTAGTCAGTTGGGAGGTGAAAAGATCAAACATGGTCTATCTCTTCTGGAGGTTGACATGGCTGCTGTGGGGGCTGGATTTGTACCAATGGTATCGAAATTCCCCCTATAGGTCTTTCGTGGAAGTGGGAATCCTCGGCATTTGGGCTTACAAGGGAAGGATAGGAGGATGGGATAATGATATGAAGATAGAGCAGGACCTGTGAAGAGGGTAAGGTGCTGCCGCATATTGAGAACCAGGGCGAGATCAAGCAAGACAGGTAGTTTCCTTTCTCAATATTAGTTTGGTTTAGGTTGGTTTGGAGCCCTAGAGGAGATAGCTCTAGACGCTACGAAGTTGTGGAGTGTGCGCCCACGGTGGTTGGTAATGGAGGAGTTGCAGTTGCAGTGCTTGGCATTGAAGCCTCCCGCAGCAATCGTGGCAACTGGGGAGCTGAAGGGATGATCCAATTCAGAAGGAAGTAGGGCCGAGTTGGCGGCGCGTATACTGAGTACAAGTGCAGGGGAACATTGCTGGTGTCGACCTGGATGCCGGTGATCTCCAGATTACTGGTTGCAGGGATAAATATTTGATAGTGTTCAATGGCACGGTCAACGTATATGGCAGTACCTCCTCTGCCGTCGGCTCGATCAGTGCGATGGGAACACATTCCTTGGATGCCACATTTTATATGAGGTGATAAATGGCTTTCCTGCACCATTAAGATATTCACCTTCGCCATGGACAAAAAGTTGGAAGCTTCCGCCAATTGTCTGCGGAGACCATTGGCACTCCAGAAGCAGATCTTGAGTCCTGGAAATGTTGTGTATCTTTGGTGTCTTGAAGCCAATGCAAATGCAGAAGGTGAAAACTGTTTGAATAAGTACCATATCTGGTGACGTTTATGGACATCTTGTGAGCAGAGCCTCCATCAGAGCAGCTGCAAATTTTATTTGCAAGTGTGGAGGAATGCGATCAGTTACCTATCTGAAGGCTGCAATGTCCGCAATCCTCTGTCAATTCGAATGATTACTCGTAGATGACAATTGAGGTGGAGTGGCAGGTTCAGAGGATGAGCACCTTCTTGGTGGGAGCGGTTCAGGAATGGCCTGTTTGAGGCGATGTTGAATAGTATTTGATAATTGTGGTTGAGGAGAACTGGGAGGTGTAGAAACAGAAGATGAGGTTGGTGGAGGTGTTGTACTGTGAGTAGAAGAGGGCTGATATTGTTGCGCTTGGGTAAGGGGCCGCACAGAAACGTTATTGACGGCTGCTGCGTATGATGGGAATTGCACTGGGGATCTAGCTGGGAGAGCTGGGAAACGAGCACCGTAAAAACCTGCTTAGGTAGCCCATGGGGGTTGGGTACACTGGGAGGAGCATTAACTGGAATCCTTCGGGCTCCCTTCATACGGCGCATCCTGCCAAACAGGGCATTTGGCGTATCGACATGTGTGTTCAGCTTCGCAGTTAGCACAGCTGGGATTAGTAATGGTGAGATTGCTACAAGCATTGTAAAGATGGACTGTTTGCCCACAGTGAGAACAAACAGATGGCAGTCTGCAGGCTTCCGTCCCATGTAAAAACTGCTGGCAGTTTAAACACTGTTGAGGTCGGAAAGGCGGTTTGTATGCTTTGACGGTGACGGCAGCAGAGAACATCCTGTTCACCTTGTAGATTTCTTCGGCCTCGCTGGATTTCTCTAAAGCTACTCTGAAGTGTGAAAGAGGGCCTGGAATGGTTAGGCGGATACTGTGGAGCCGATTGACACTGATTATGAGTAGTCCTTGACCAAGGAGTTCGTCCTTGACCTCATCCTCAGTGATACATTGAGGAAGATCTCTGATGGTTACCTGAGGCCAATTTTCTTCAGGCAGGAGAGTAGTGATAAACGGGATTTGATTATCCTCTAACCAGCAACGGACTTCCCGATGTGCTGTGGGATATTCAGGTAGGATGGCAACTGTGTTGCATATTACGGAGGGTAATAATTTTGTTATACCCAGAGAAGGAGTACAGTTTTCTGTCGTTTTCTGGCTGACGAAGGAAGATGGGAGGGGGTTTCGCCACCCTGGGGATAGGGGTGGATAATGGAGTAGAGTCAGCGTTTGTAACCGAAGTGGGCAAGGTCTTTGTACCACTGCTGGAAGGTTTAACTGGGGCGGTACTAGGAGGGGCTTCTACGACTGAGGAGGAGACTGCAGTTGCAAGGGGAGAGAATTTATTTGACGTAGGTGTGTGCTCAGTGACGTCGTTGCATAGAGGTGGTTGATGTCTCCTCTTAGTTGGGACCTGTTGAGTGTTCGTGCTTGGTGAGGTACGTAGTAATGACCGCCATACGAGCACGGTACAGATCCATTTTATGAAATTATTCTGATGCAACTTGGGAGTTGTTACCATCAGAGCCCGCTGCAAGGAGTTGAGGGATATGTTGCTCAGTAAACTGAACATACTGCAACCGGGCTACCATCTGCAGTTGAAGAATGGTTACATGATCAGGATGCAGGGGAAACTTTGGATCAACTATCAGTGGCCGATCCATGAAACAGCTGCTATTCCCACCATTGATGTAGTAGGACAGAGCTGCCGTGCGAACATCTTCTTCTGAAGGGAAGGTTTTGTAAAGTCCATGTTACATTATGATATGATGTACGAAAAAGAACACAAAACTGGCAGTAAATACCGTCCAATAAATTGGCCCAACACAATATCCTACTGTAGGAATGTATGCGTGTACGCTGGCCCTTCCTGCACAACGGCACACCAATCACACTTCACACGATTTTTTAATTAATAGGGAATCCTAAAGTTTCCCACTTATTCAATAAAAATACGGCACTGAGCCAAAAAAGTCATTTGCACAAAATAACACTAATTTTCGTGAATAACACAGTCAAATACAAAAAATCGATGAAATATTGTTCACCACGCACTATTAAACTGAAATTATCCAAAACTGACAATGCAATTCGATGCAAATCGATAATTCGTTAACAACATTTGCAAACTAGTCCTTTGAAAAGTTGTATACTCCTTTATTTTTCGGAAAAACATGTTGGCTAAGAAACAACGCAAGCTCCAGTTGCTGTCCACAAATGGCACCACCCGTAATATGATAAACTAGGAAAAACGTCTTGTAATTACTTACGAAGTTTTATAAAATATTCAACTGCGTTCGTTAGGTTTAGCATGGACTTATGTGCTTTTTATTCCGTTAAAGTTAAGAGTAGATAAAAATCTATACACACAAATGTCGAAGAGACAAGTAATTGAGCAGGAGAATGGAAGAATCCTACAATGGATGTATATTGACACTTTAAATTAGGCAAAGTATGTAGAGAGAAATATTGCAGCATAACATAAGATTTGACAATGAAACTTATGATTTGACTTCTACCTCCAAAACAGATACATTTTGTGTCTTTCTTAACCGTGTTAATTATATCTAGCGAGTTGAATATGATGACGTGTAATCGGTATATTTGCATAAAAAGTGAAGTTTTAATTATTTGGGGGAAAAGTGTCAGAGATGCTTTTCGTTTTGACTAACTTTTGTAAGATTTCCTTCCCTTTAACTCGTAAAATATAATTAAGCAGCGTTCAATGCATACGTTTATGTTATCTCATTAAACAGTTTCGATGCGTTCTTTGAATTTTAGAATATGGTTATATATTAAAAATGCTAGTCCCCAATCCAGATATTCTAGTGATTACAATGGCTCAGCATAAAGCTTATAAGACGCCATGAGCAAATTCTAAGATGATCATGGTCATCGTTATGTGACTTTGGTGCAATGTGGTGGTTGTTGTGGGAGCTCATCAGCGTTTCCAGCATACCTGGTTACTTCATTTTTCTCTGGTAATTCAGTGCATGTACCTACCTCGGTAGCCTAGATGGTAGCGTGTCTCCCTCACTTTCGCGGGGACCAGAGTTCCAATCTCGATCAGGTTGAGTTACCTGGATAAGGATTTTTCCGGGTTTTTTCCTTATCCTGGCAGACAATGTCGGCAACTCTATCCTCCATACAACCCGGAGTCATTTTAGCATCATTTCACCCATTTTATTCTACGTTCGATATGACTTAACGTTGGAGGACGAGAAACACACCCGGTCACCACGTAGGGGTATAAGAGGACAGTTAAAGAAGAAGAAAATCAAGAATAGACAGATAATTGTAGATATACACTCTTTAAGTATGTACTAGAAGTTACGAGCATAATATCAGAAATTAGATGGCTGTGGGCAGTTTCCAAATATTTAGCGTGCTGATGCAACGTAAGGCTTGGAAATTCCGGAATCCTTCCTTAGCCAAGAGATAAAGAAGGAATAATCACTTCCGTTTAAAAAATGTTGCTTATATTTACTTATACCCTCAAAGACATACACACACTGTTAAATTTGTCTATGACACACATTATTGGCATCAGGCGGCAAAAGTCCACTGTGTTCCAAGCACCCGTCTAAAATCTACAGTCTATAAATCAGGTCTTTCAGAGAAATTTATATCTTTAAACTATTTTAATATTATCATCAATATGCAAGTGCAGTTTCATTTTGGCGCAAGCAACCTACTGAAACTGTTGTTCAATTTTCCAGTGTCATTATATTTTAAAACTTCGGTCCCCTTTCTTGTTTTTCTGATAGTTCCATAACAAGAGCGTGATGCTTGAAAGGCGGCATGAGTTGAACAACATTTCGAAGAATCAGACTATGTAGAAATTATATCTATAACGGAATGCGCTGTGAAAGTATCTCAATAATCGTATATGTTATAATTTGAATTCGAGAGGCAAGTGAGTTGAGAAAATAGTGTGACTGTAACACCTTAATTAACTTACTATTATAATCATATATTACACGAGACAATGTTTGTTAGACAGGTTTTCCTCAAGGAATAGCTAAATGACTCCGAAGATACGAAGGTTAAATGTAACCGCTCATATACTCCAGAGATGGCGCTACCTGTCATATTTCATAGTTGACAAAAACAACTACAATAGTATAGAAAGTTTTAAATGATATGCAGTTATTAGCTCTAGATTTGTCGTACAATTACAGCGGGTCATGTTCTTTAAAGCCTAGGAGTATCTCGAATGCATACAAACGCAAATATTGAACGTACAAACATTTGTGTGTCAGAAAGGAAGAACGCTGAAGTGAATAGAAATCAACGTCTTTCGATTAAGATTAACATACATTAACACAAAGTTTTGTTGGTCCTTGTATCCGGAATAATCATAACAAATTGTCTCTCTGACCTGGATACATACATTTACAGATTATTCCCAAATGTTGTAAAGTTTATCTTCACATAGTGTAAGATAAAGTGTTTAGTAGCTACACGTAGTGATAGTTTTTCGCAACAGCGCGATAACATACCTGAAATACTAAATGTCCGTAATTTGATAATAAATAAATATGAGTTTATTTAACGTACGCAATATTCTTTTATCGCCATTCATTTATGCAGTTCTTGTTCTTTTATTTCTTCTAATGTCTCATAGTAATAACCTAGACGTAAGATTACATGTGAAATCGTTGATACAGCTTGCATTTTACTCATGACTTAGAAGAGTCGTCGATACAGCGCGCCTTAATTACAAATGTTGGTTTCGTTAAAACTATCACTGGACCTGTTTACATTTTCCTTTTTTATTTTTGGGTAATCTGTAGTTCAATATAGACATAGCCTAGCCGTAAATTATTTCATTGCAGCGTCTAAAAAATGAAACTTCCGGAGGTAAAGAGATATCCCATGTACTAGGGTTCAAACTGTGAGCCGTCGAGCCGCTAATTATAACCTGCCTCTTGCCGTTGAATTAGGAGAGCAGTTGATGTAAAGTGTACATTCTTTAATTTAGACTTAAGCCATCAGCCAGGCAGAGTGAGATAGAGAGAGAGAGAAAGAGAGAGGGACAATATAATAAAACAGCAAATACATTAAAGTAATTCCAATTTTAAAACACACATTCAAGTCCAAACCTCTGTCGTTAAACTGTTTACGCACATTTACTTCATACTTTTGTAAAGGAAGACCCTATTCAATGTTATACTATGGCGAGCGGCATTGGTCAGTGGTAACGTACGAGATTCATTTTCGGGAGGTCCCGCATTCTGCTCTCGTCGACCATCCACTCCGGTTGGTATGTGAAAGTTGAGATGGTTTCTCATCTCACTCGGTTTCCTTTGAACTCTTCGTCTATATTGGGTTTCGTAGTCATTTTTCAGGTCTGATTCTAGGTTTCATGGCATATAGCAGTGGCGAACAGATGGCACGGATAAATACTTAATGAAAAGCACCCGCATGGAGCTGCATGGTTACTTGATTAACTTGATGTACATATTCTGTCTAGACAGCTTCAGCAATAAGACAGGTACTCGAGCCTGGAACCGTCGAGGTCTTCCGTGCCATCTGCGGTTTAGAGCCTCCTGTTGTTCCTACAGTTCACCCCTTCCACCAGGAGAAAGTACCCACATTAGATTTAGCTATATGCAGTGAGCACGGTGTCCCGCTCAACTACATAACCTCTATTTATATATATAAGCTATGCTACACCTGATGAAGTCACTCCTCCTTTGGGTCATATTTTACTCGTGTCATGAATACGAGTATAATCTTCCGCTAGTTTTTGTTCTTTTTCTTCTTTAACTTTCCTAGTTATATCACTATCATTGTGCTAAGGGATTGTTGTTTCTTTTGTCCCATAAGCAAGTATAAAATCTTGGTACGAATTTTTTCTTTCCTTTCTGTTAACATCTACTTTCCACAGAGCAGATCCGAAGTTTCGTGAAGTCTTTTAAAGTTTTATAATATTATTTTTTCCCATAGAACCCGGACTCATTTTAGCATAATTTCACCCATGTTATTCTAAGTTCGATATGACTTAACGTTGGAGGACGAGAAACACACCCGGTCACCACATAGGGGTATAAGAGGACAGTTATAGAAGAAGAAAATCAAGAATAGACAGATAATTGTAGATATACACTCTTTAAGTATGTACGAGCATAATACCAGAAATTAGATGGCTGTGGGCAGTTTTCAAATATTTAGCGTGCTGCTGCAATGTAAGGTTTGGAAATTCCGGAATCCTTCCTTAGTCAAGAGATAAAGAAGGAATAATCACTTCCGTTTAAAAAAAAATGTTGCTTATATTTACTCATACCATCAAACCAAAGGGGGACAAATTTGCCTAAAAGGAATTTGTTTAATATTTATTGTAATACATTTATTTTAGTCGACTCGATTAAACGATTAAAATTTGTTAATCTTTAATCTAAAATAAAGAATTAATCCACCAATCGTTTCGGTTAATCAATTAAATCATGCAGAAGTGGAAATAAGTATGAGCTAAACGGCAAATTGTATTAACATTGAACCCATAGTTCACGATTCGGATATGAGTTGATATGTGTATTCGCATAAGCGCAAGTCCATTCTAACACACAATTATTTTTTTTTTTTCGTTTGATATTTGTCTTGTACATATTCTGGTTTTCTCGTCTATCTCCTAATAAAAGGCACTTACCTACGCTAAACGTAAAGGCTGTAATTACGTGTCTTAGTAAAATTACTTTTTTCACGCATTATGGTACTACATGTAGAGCCATTTTTAGAGAGCGAAACGATGTTTTTTGGAACTTACTTTGCTTCAGAGCCAGTATTATATTTCTCCCGCAGTAAAATCGGGGAAAATATATTCCCGTGTGTAACATATGTTTCAAATACCAATTTAAGTTATTACACTTACACTACATTACTAAATCCACTCTGCCCGCCTCGGTAGCGTAGATGGTAGCATGTCTGCCTCACGTTCAATAGGTCCCGAGTTTGAATCTCGGTCAGGGTGAGTTACCTCGATAAGGTTTTTCCTGAGTTTTCCCTTATTGTAAAAGACGAATGTCAGGTAACTCAGAGCTCTATGGACTCCGGGCTCATTCGAGCGTCATTTCATCCATTTCATTCATCGTCCGATATGACTTAACGTTGGAAGACGTAAATTACAGAAAAAAAATAAATCCACTCTTCCGGAACACCTTATGACCGTCGTTTGATAAGTCTGGTAAAAAAATACGAGCAACTATTTTTTCTTGAACATCTCACTTTATTTCTCGACATAGTTCTGCATTGATGGTAATACACTTAGTCCAGCAATGTTCAAGATTTTCATACCGGCGAAAACAAATAGTTACCGTTAATGTCTTCAAAATATTGGTTCACGGCGAATATAACTTCTTCATTTGGTGAACATTTCTTACCTCCAAGCCAAATTTTCAGGTTGAGATACAGCAAGAAGTCAGTTGCGACTAAGTATGGTGCATAAGCTGAATAAGGAAAAAATTCAAAGCCCAACTCATGCACTTGCTGATCGTGTGTGATGGTGCATTAGCCTAGTGAAAGAGCACCCTTTTGTGTTACAATCTCTGTCTCTTTTCAGTCAACTCATGTTACAAACGATCCTACAATGAAACACAATAGGCTGCAATTATTGTTCTGCATTTTAGTAGTAGTAGTAGTAGTAGTAGTAGTAGTAGTAGTAGTAGTAGTAGTAGTAGTAGTAGTAGTAGTAGTAGTAGTAGTAGTCTCTGAGAAATATTTCTTGAGATTCTCAAACAACAGTGGTCATTAATTTACCAACTCACAAATGGACCTTGCCTTCTTTGGTGCACCCTCACCAGCATTTCTACATTGTGTTTATTGCTGTTTTGACTGTGGGCTGCAATGATGGATCCAAGTTTCATTGGCGGTCGCAAATAGGTGCAAAAGTTCCTAAGAATTACGATTAAACATCACCAGAAGTTCGGTAGAAGTGTTCCTCTGGATGCACTTTTACCCGACTGTGAGAAATTGCGGCACCCATCTTGCACACAGATTTCTCATTTCCAAACTTTCATGCAGAATATTGTGCACTCGCTCAATTGAGATGCATACAGCCGCAGCAATCCCACATATTTTGATTTGGCCATGTAGACAGATCTTGGATATTCTTAATGGTGTCCTGTGTGGTGACCACAATTAAGTGACCTGAGCGCAATTCATTTTTAGATGTTTCTATGACCACTTTTAAATTCATTGATCCACAAGTAAATGTTCTTCAATGTTGGTGCAGTCACGTGAACTTCATCCAATTCAGTTTAAACTTGTGCGGCAGTCCAATACTTCAAATGAAGATATTTAATAACAGTATGGAAATCTGTTTTATTCCTATTTTTAATCGCAGCTATCACACTTACTAGTTAAGTTGGCTGACAACTATGAACTGTATATCACAGGACATCCAAATTTTCAGTACAGTCTTTTGAATTATAGAGCTTGCCATCTACCAAGTTGCAACAAAAAATATCCATCCATTCGGGGAAATATAAAAGATCTATAAAACGTCCTTTGTAGGTTTCTATCTGTTTAGTAAGTAATGCATTTTTCATCCCTGCATCTATTCCATTTGTGGCAATGTAGTACTCTGGTTTCTGAGTACTCAATGACCTCTTCCTCTTCATCCCCATGTTGTAATTCTTCTTTTAGCACTGTACCATTGTGATGAACACTTTCATAATCTGGGTCATGCTGTGAATGATCTAAATCATTAGTCACTCTCTAACTCATTCGCAATGAATAACATCCACTCCTCAAACTGCGGGTCATCAGCTTTCATTAGCTTCTGTTAAGTTGACCTCATCTCTATGTAACATAACATGCAATATAATGCATTCTGTTTGCGTAAGCTGTTGACATTTCCTCCTGAAGCATACCAGAATACGATATGATATACTTACGTTATCAGTATCGCGGGGTCACCCTGACCCCGCTAAGGAGACAAACAACTGCTAATGACGTATGCGCACTCTTTTCACCATAACCTCAACGCTTAACAACTCAAAGCACACTGCTTGAAAGGTACTGAGAGTTGCAACACCACACTGCGGAGAAAATAGCTTTCACATGGTACACAGTTTTAACCGGGGTCCTCCTGACCCCACCATACCGGTCAGGGGTTAGCCTTCCCCCACTCATACGTTCATCGCTGATGGATGGAGTCTGGATAGGGAATACTCTTCAACAGAATGTCTTGGTGCATTTATTTCATAAATAACTCTCTGTACACGTAACCAGTCCTTCTCTCGACACTCTTAGGCATAAACATGTTCTTCTACCTAAGGAATAAAGAAAGATATTGCATTTTATCACACAATAAACGCCAAAGAATATGAACCCTACACCTGATATGCACACATTAGAGTGTAAGCACACACTCAATCCACTCCACCATACCTCAGCAGAACTGACCCTCCCAGAATCCCCACCATGAGCACGATATTCAAGAGTGAGCGTTTCAGCACACTCAACATCGATCATGCTCGTCGTTCTCAATATACTTAGACTCTATTATACTTAAAGAAAAATAAGAAATTATATCGGTTAACCCAATGACTATTATTCATACACAAACGTTTCAGCACGCATGCAATTACATAGAACCCCCACATTTTAACTTACACATATTTAATCGAATGTTTACCACCCAATGAACCCACCATTATTCTTAATATCCGAAGACTTGATTATCATACATCGGAGCTCAAGCACACACAACCCCACCCACAAGCATTTCCACACGAAGACTCCAGCAACCACCGGTCCCAGACACTACAAACGCATATACACACACATGCACACAACGGCCCTGGGGAACGGCTTTACGCCCTCACCCAAACAACAAAAAATCGTTGAATCACAACCATGAGAGTTCTAAATCACATGAGAGTTCTACATCACACATTTATTGACACAGATGAGAGTTCAAGATCTCATCTTCACTGTGCTGAAACTCACAGTTACATACTGCTGATGTAATAAATAAATCAAAGAGGGTCCTGTTAGCCAGATCAGGAAGCAGGGTTAAGACAGGATAATAGGCGTGCAGATATAGGCAAAACCACCAGCACACCGACCTACTACGAACGCGCATAGGGAGATATGCGGCTTAGAGAGCTCCCTTCAAACACTTTCACCCTTCCACACCTTTCACCTCTGATATGTAATATTTAAATTACTCCAGATGTTCACATATACTCTCCATGAAGCTTAATTTTCTATTAGCTATCTGTCCCCATGTGTCTTTCGCCGTGGCATGATGGGCTAAGGCAGCACGCCTTTGTTCCTGGCCACGGAAAGCGGCCCGGCTTCGATCTCAGCCATGAGTTGAGGACTTTAATTCCCAGATGTAGGACCGGTGAACACTCAGCACGTGAGGAAAGTGAGGAGCTTGCGCTAGGTAAGCGGCCCTGGTCACGAAATCCAATATTCCGGCTGGAGGATGCCGAGGTGCTGACCACATCTCTTCCTCGTATCGGTTGGTTGATCGACCACCTCTGCCGTGCGTAAGTGAGTCTAAGCGCGGCAGTTGGGTTGGTAGGCCTTTACAGTCTGAGGACTGTCGCACCAGGGTTTATTATTTATTATCACCTTTCCCCATGTGGTGACTTAAAGGCGTTATAAAGGAACACGTTAGCCTATAGCCGAGAATGTCAGTCAAGATGTAGCAGTAAGGTAAGGCAAAACAGAAGGAAATTGAAATGCAATGTAACGCTACAATACGAATACAGTATCCGCCATGTCACCTTCATATAGGAAAATTTTGCTTTATTTTGTTTCTATGTATTGTGCAACTGGCAACCTCAGCAGGACATACTTAGTCAATGCATAAGAAAATAATTTCTACTATTAGGATTCAGCGGACTGAACAATTTAATTAAGAGTTGAGATAAGTAGTATAGAATTGAGAGAATCAGCACAGTGTAGATATGATGCTGAACTCTCCTCTGTGTTAATATATGAGTGATGTAGAATGCTCATTGATTTAGAATGTGAAAATCGAGGTGTAAAAGAAGGGGAGTGTTGGCGTAGTGCCGTTCTCCCCTGTGCAGTGAGATTTGTTTGAGGTGGGGTGATGATGATGATGATGATTGTGTGTGTGTGTGTGTGTGTGTGTGTGTGTGTGTGTGTGTGTGTGTGTGTGTGATGGGTGGGTGGGTAACGGGGTTCCGGGGGTGTTTGAATTAAATGTGAATTCTTTTCGATGTGTGTGCTTAAAATCTCATGTATGAATATCGAGTCTAGGGTTCGATATGGAGTTCGGGGAGGGTGATGTTTGAATTGAATGTGTTGATAGTAATTCTTCGATGTCTGTGCTTAAACTCTCATGTATGAATATCGAGTGTAGGGTTTGATACCTATTACGTTTAGTGCTTCAATGTTGTGCTTAAACTCTCATGTATGAATATCGAGTGTAGGGTTTGATATCTATTACATTTAGTGTATGATATATGATGCAGTATCGTTATTCTTTAGATAAAAGAATATCGAGAGAATGATTAGGTATGTGTACTGGGAGAGATTTATGAAATAAATGTAATAAGACATTCTGGTAAGGGGTGTTCCCTATCCAGAATCTATCCTTGAGCTATGTATCTAAGAGCGATGTAAAGGTTAAGAAAAAGGTTAAATTCCATTCCCACATCGAGGTACGAGAGAATATAAATCTGTTCCACATTGAAGTATAAGGGTGATGAGGTGTTGTCATTCCTCAAGATTTGTGCATATGTGTATATGTGTGGGCGTATAAATATTCATATATGAATATCGAGTTCTCGGGAGGATTCATATATATGAACATAGAGTCCTCGGTTCGATACCCATTCATGTACGCGAGGATAAACACTAGTCCTCCTCCAGTACAAGCGACGAGAGGGTGGAAGGGGGGGAACGTGATAAAACGGTAATATAGTAAATTCGAATTAACAGGTCTCATCATGTCCCGCCAGCTCGGGAACGAACGCGTCCTCACTTCACACAAACCCTCCGTACGTTAAGTACAATCGACGATAGGATGGGGAGGGGGGAGACAGGTATGATCACGTTTCATCTCCCATCTGCTCACTCGGGAACGAATGCATTCTCACTTCACATCGCAACGTCAAGATGAGTGGAACAACAACTCCTATCATTGAAAGTGATACCAGATTCTGGGAGAATCTACGCAATTTCGAAGATTTGCAAAAGCATTGGGTTGAGCATCACGATGGAACGTGTGATGGGAAGATGCATCAAGTGATTTGCAAGAATCCATCCCATCATGATTCGATCACATCTTATGCTCAATGCGGAAAGAATTGTAAAGTGCATCTCTGGTAAGTAGAATTATAATTGTGTGTTAACGTGAAAGTGTTGTTATGTGTTAGATAACTAATGATAAATATGTTTATTTCAGTAAAGCCCAAAGCGAAGATGTGGCATGTCAGTCCGAACAGGATCAAGGTGAAGATGTGTGCGGTCCGTACAATGATCGTCCGTTTAAGGATATCGGTACATCGAAACCCGAGGAGGAAGTCATAGAAAAGTGAGTATAAAATAATAAGAGTTGTACGTTAACAAGTGTATTAAATATTCACGATGTTGAGACATAGTTCGTGTATGTCCGCAGATCCAGTAAGAAAGGAGACAAGAAAAAGAAGAAGACGAACTGCAAACCGAGAATCGTCAAAGTCAAGAAGACGTTCGATCAAGACAGTTTCATCATAATGATGTTCGAACCCTTCACACCCTTCGCAGAAGAAGTAGAGGAGGAAGTTGCGAGTGATGGTAAATAGTGTGTGCATGAACGATAACGACATCTCCATCAGCATTGACTTTCGTGTGAACATAGGATTATACAATGAACTCCCATCACTTTACATTAAAGCCACACATGACGATACGTTTGTGTATATTACAAAAGAAGATTGGGAGGTAATAATGTCAAATTTGTGTGTTTTGGATACGTATCTGAAAGATGGTAAGCATCCATGTGCACCGTACAGTGAAAATATAATATATGCATTTAATATAATGTTATGCATGAGTAAGATGAAAGAAATAACGTTTGTGAATACATGTTTAAATGTGGGCAGTATAAATCTGAATAGTACTGCATTCAGTGGACTTAAAAGACTAATTCCATATATTGAAAGAAATTTATATCACTTGTATGATATTCATAAATCATTATGTTCATATGATGCAAAAAGCAGGAGTGCAAGGAAGAGGATATTGGAGATGTATGTTAAAGTCAATAAAAAGATAATTTGAATTTGTAATGTTTTATTTATTACACCTATATGATAGATTGTACAACATGAGTTAATGGTTTATAAGTGAATAATTTATCATGAAGAATTAAACAGAATAATGAAGTTTGTGCAGGAAAATTTGATGATGCTTGAACTTCCAATCTGACATTCACTGCCCCTGTCACAGTATCCTCAGGTTGATGAGAGCAATCGATGACGAATAGCGGTGCATATTTCAGAAAGTCGTTCCTCTTCAAAAGAGGGTAATTCTCCTTTCCATAGTAGGATGATTGAAATTTGGAAAATTGATCATACAGAGATGCAAATTTCGAATTGGCGAAATCCAAATTCATGTCGTGATAGGGGTAAGATTCACTGTTGAGATAAAGTTTCAGATTGGTGATATTACAATTATCAAATAGAGAAGCATCCTTAGCGAGATGATTCAATCTATCCACTTGTGCACCGACTATGACGAAACGTGGTTTTTCAAGTTTAGTCGTGGTTGCAATGTTCCATGTGAACGCTTTAGTTTGAGGTACAGCAGGTTGAGTGTGAAGGTCCAAGGTTCGAAATGCGACGTGTAGAGGTTTATCCGATTTGACGAGTTTAAGTTTATCAACTCGTTCAGAATCTGAAAGTCGAAGTACAGGCATCCTCCATTCGAGTCTAGTTAGTTGTATGGTTGTAGGATCGTTTCCAATGATACAATTATTAGAATCCTTAGATCTAATGAGAATAAGTTCAAACTTGCTATTAAGTATGACCTCCTTGTGATCGTCGGCGAAACCCAGCAACATCGAAAGAGGAACGATAGCATTGAAGATACCATTCGATGTATTCACGATGTCTACCACACCTCCTGGATAGATCCATCCAGCATTTAGTAAACGATTCGATTCCAGTTCATTCAGTGCAGCATAGTTACGCATCGTTGATGAAATGCCCGGATTCCTAGTTCTATCAATAGTCGTTCCATTCATATCCAGACGAATCTCATCGAATAGGAATGCCATAGAATTGTTACTCAATTTCGATGTGGCGAAGGTACCGTCGGGTTTAGTGAGAGCCCCCTCAATGTAGAGATAACTTCTACTAGGAAGCGTGTACAAATCCTCAGCTTGACATGGAATTCTAATTTCATCGTTCACATCGAGAGCTGACGTATTGTACGGTAGGAATACGTGTTCTTCCTCCTTACTGATCTTATCATCAAAGGTCGGAATCCCGGTCACGTCCAACACATCCATCATAGAACCTTGAAGCCTAAGATAGCGATAACTCATGGTGATCGTAGTCCCCCTGATTGGTTGGACATAGCACTCCTATGCAACATTCGCAGTCACCCAACTATATTCTCTCTTCCCGAACTCTCTTCCGATCACATTCCTGTTCTCTTGCTATATAAGGCAAAACTCACACCCAAGTCATTACCTTCTCACGTAAATCCCAGACAGACCAACTGGAGCAAATTTTCAAACATCATGGCCGACAAACCCGCCGAAATTCACCCTTGTACAACAATAGCAGAAGCTGATAACCTGGAGCAGTTCATCACTAGCAACATGGCCGAGGCCATGCGTGAAGCAACTCCTGCCCGTAAATCCCCATATAGTCCCCTCAAACCCATCCCAAAACATTTGCGCCAACTCATCTCGGCCAAAAACACAGCACGGCGAAAATTCCAAAATACCCGCCAGCCACAAGACAAGAGGGAATGGAATCGCCTCCAGGCTGCAGTGAAGATGGAACTTGCAGACCACTTCAATAACGAATGGGAAAGGAAACTATGTACCCTCGACACCACAGACTGTTCTCTCTGGAGAATGTCCAAGGCTATGCTACGCATACCCATCTCAGATCCGCCACTTATGAATGGAAATCGAGTGGCACAATCTTCCAGGGAAAAAGTTGAACTCACAGCAGAATACTTAGCTGCTACCTTCCATCCAGCTGAATCCCCTGACCACGAGCAAGTAGCGGAAATTGAAGGAGTGGTACAGCAATTTCTTGCCTCTCCCTACAACTCAGCCGAAGTGCTGCTCACAAACACCGCTGAGGTCAGTGGTCTGATAGCTTCAGTCCGACCCTACAAAGCTGCTGGTTGCGACTCCATACCAAACGCTGCTTTCAAGGCACTCCCGCAGAACTGGATAGCCTTGCTTGTTCATCTGTTCAACAGCCTGCTCCTTCTTTCCTACTTTCCTGCAAAATGGAAACATGCCAAAATCATTACTATCCCCAAACCTGGCAAGGACTCCAAACAAATTTCAAACCATCGTCCCATTAGTCTGCTACCAGCCATAAGTAAATTATTTGAGAAAGTACTGCAACATCGCCTCCAAAACCTACTGAACGAGCTACACATCATTCGCCCAGAGCAATTTGGCTTTCGCCGCTCCCACTCCACATCACACCAACTTCTACGTCTGGTTGATGAAGTTACTCGAGCCTTCAATAACAGGCAGTATGTTGCAGCTCTATTTTTGGACATCACAAAGGCCTTCGATTCAGTTTGGCATCAAGGCCTTCTTCATCGATTAATCAGCTACAACTTTCCTCCCTACATAATACACATTGTCAACCATTACCTTACCCATCGCACCTTCTCCGTTGTCAGAGATGACATTTCTTCCCGACCCTACCTAATCAATGCAGGGGTACCCCAAGGTAGTGTACTTGGACCCCTTCTATTCTTAACTTATATCAACACCCTTCCCACTATCTGGAGCTGCAACCTGTACCTGTTCGCTGATGACACAGCAATCACCACAGCCTCTTGTAAACACCTCACGGCTGTACAACGTCTTCAGCGCTATGCTGACATGCTTTCCGCCTGGTTCCTCACCTGGCGCCTACGCATAAATGCTACAAAAACACAGGCAATAACCTTCACCCGTCGCCAAGTTCACGACGTCCCAGAGCTCCACATAGCAGGAGAAGACATCCCCTGGAGAAATCAGGCCCAATACCTTGGAGTCCAGCTCGACATGCGTCTCACCTGGAAAACACATATTACATCTGTAGCCTCAAAAATTACCAAACGTATGGGTATGCTATACCCATTATACAACCAAAAGTCACCCATGAGCCTCAGAAACAAACTTCTCATATACCAGCAAATTCTGAGACCAGCTATCACCTACGCATGTCAAGTCTGGGGTGCTGCAGCATCATCAAACTTAAACAAACTCCAGGTCCTGCAGAACCGATTTCTCCGCATTGCTACAGGAGCCGATTGGTACATCCCCAACACCAATATTCATAACGACCTTTCATTTCCCACTCTCACCAGCTACATCAAGACTCTTTCATACAAATTCTACTCCAACCTACCATCCAGCTTCAACCATCTCATCAGGGGTCTCGGGGAATATGATTTAGACCCCGGGGCTACCTACAAACACCCACGAGCCACCCTAGGCCTACCATAATACTAACACCCATCATACACCATCTTTATCCAAATATCTTCTAATCTCATTCATCATCATCATAAAAAAAAAACCCTAGGACAAACATCCAACCATTTAACCACCGCCCGATGAATAAAACTCCATCATAATGCCAGTAAGGGACAGTGTCCCGGTATGGCAACAAGTCGAAGGCCCCTGCTCCAAGCAGCAGGACTCACCTTCAGCGACACCACTGTGCTGTGTGAAGTTAAGTATGATTACATTAACATACATTAACACAAAGTTTTGTTGGTCCTTGTATCCGGAATAATCATAACAAATTGTCTCTCTGACCTGGATACATACATTTACAGATTATTCCCAAATGTTGTAAAGTTTATCTTCACATAGTGTAAGATAAAGTGTTTAGTAGCTACACGTAGTGATAGTTTTTCGCAACAGCGCGATAACATACCTGAAATAGTAAATGTCCGTAATTTGATAATAAATAAATATGAGTTTATTTAACGTACGCAATATTCTTTTATCGCCATTCATTTATGCAGTTCTTGTTCTTTTATTTCTTCTAATGTCTCATAGTAATAACCTAGACGTAAGATTACATGTGAAATCGTTGATACAGCTTGCATTTTACTCATGACTTAGAAGAGTCGTCGATACAGCGCGCCTTAATTACAAATGTTGGTTTCGTTAAAACTATCACTGGACCTGTTTACATTTTCCTTTTTTATTTTTGGGTAATCTGTAGTTCAATATAGACATAGCCTAGCCGTAAATTATTTCATTGCAGCGTCTAAAAAATGAAACTTCCGGAGGTAAAGAGATATCCCATGTACTAGGGTTCAAACTGTGAGCCGTCGAGCCGCTAATTATAACCTGCCTCTTGCCGTTGAATTAGGAGAGCAGTTGATGTAAAGTGTACATTCTTTAATTTAGACTTAAGCAATCAGCCAGGCGGAGTGAGATAGAGAGAGAGAGAGAAAGAGAGAGGGACAATATAATAAAACAGCAAATACATTAAAGTAATTCCAATTTTAAAACACACATTCAAGTCCAAACCTCTGTCGTTAAACTGTTTACGCACATTTACTTCATACTTTTGTAAAGGAAGACCCTATTCAATGTTATACTATGGCGAGCGGCATTGGTCAGTGGTAACGTACGAGATTCATTTTCGGGAGGTCCCGCATTCTGCTCTCGTCGACCATCCACTCCGGTTGGTATGTGAAAGTTGAGATGGTTTCTCATCTCACTCGGTTTCCTTTGAACTCTTGGTCTATATTGGGTTTCGTAGTCATTTTTCAGGTCTGATTCTAGGTTTCATGGCATATAGCAGTGGCGAACAGATGGCACGGATAAATACTTAATGAAAAGCACCCGCATGGAGCTGCATGGATACTTGATTAACTTGATGTACATATTCTGTCTAGACAGCTTCAGCAATAAGACAGGTACTCGAGCCTGGAACCGTCGAGGTCTTCCGTGCCATCTGCGGTTTAGAGCCTCCTGTTGTTCCTACAGTTCACCCCTTCCACCAGGAGAAAGTACCCACATTAGATTTAGCTATATGCAGTGTGCACGGTGTCCCGCTCAACTACATAACCTCTATTTATATATATAAGCTATGCTACACCTGATGAAGTCACTCCTCCTTTGGGTCATATTTTACTCGTGTCATGAATACGAGTATAATCTTCCGCTAGTTTTTGTTCTTTTTCTTCTTTAACTTTCCTAGTTATATCACTATCATTGTGCTAAGGGATTGTTGTTTCTTTTGTCCCATAAGCAAGTATAAAATCTTGGTACGAATTTTTTCTTTCCTTTCTGTTAACATCTACTTTCCACAGAGCAGATCCGAAGTTTCGTGAAGTCTTTTAAAGTTTTATAATATTATTTTTTCCCATAGAACCCGGACTCATTTTAGCATAATTTCACCCATGTTATTCTAAGTTCGATATGACTTAACGTTGGAGGACGAGAAACACACCCGGTCACCACATAGGAGTATAAGAGGACAGTTATAGAAGAAGAAAATCAAGAATAGACAGATAATTGTAGATATACACTCTTTAAGTATGTACGAGCATAATACCAGAAATTAGATGGCTGTGGGCAGTTTTCAAATATTTAGCGTGCTGCTGCAATGTAAGGTTTGGAAATTCCGGAATCCTTCCTTAGTCAAGAGATAAAGAAGGAATAATCACTTCCGTTTAAAAAAAAATGTTGCTTATATTTACTCATACCATCAAACCAAAGGGGGACAAATTTGCCTAAAAGGAATTTGTTTAATATTTATTGTAATACATTAATTTAGTCGACTCGATTAAACGATTAAAATTTGTTAATCTTTAATCTAAAATAAAGAATTAATCCACCAATCGTTTCGGTTAATCAATTAAATCATGCAGAAGTGGAAATAAGTATGAGCTAAACGGCAAATTGTATTAACATTGAACCCATAGTTCACGATTCGGATATGAGTTGATATGTGTATTCGCATAAGCGCAAGTCCATTCTAACACACAATTATTTTTTTTTTCGTTTGATATTTGTCTTGTACATATTCTGGTTTTCTCGTCTATCTCCTAATAAAAGGCACTTACCTACGCTAAACGTAAAGGCTGTAATTACGTGTCTTAGTAAAATTACTTTTTTCACGCATTATGGTACTACATGTAGAGCCATTTTTAGAGAGCGAAACGATGTTTTTTGGAACTTACTTTGCTTCAGAGCCCGTATTATATTTCTCCCGCAGTAAAATCGGGGAAAATATATTCCCGTGTGTAACATATGTTTCAAATACCAATTTAAGTTATTACACTTACACTACATTACTAAATCCACTCTGCCCGCCTCGGTAGCGTAGATGGTAGCATGTCTGCCTCACGTTCAATAGGTCCCGAGTTTGAATCTCGGTCAGGGTGAGTTACCTCGATAAGGTTTTTCCTGAGTTTTCCCTTATTGTAAAAGACGAATGTCAGGTAACTCAGAGCTCTATGGACTCCGGGCTCATTCGAGCGTCATTTCATCCATTTCATTCATCGTCCGATATGACTTAACGTTGGAAGACGTAAATTACAGAAAAAAAATAAATCCACTCTTCCGGAACACCTTATGACCGTCGTTTGATAAGTCTGGTAAAAAAATACGAGCAACTATTTTTTCTTGAACATCTCACTTTATTTCTCGACATAGTTCTGCATTGATGGTAATACACTTAGTCCAGCAATGTTCAAGATTTTCATACCGGCGAAAACAAATAGTTACCGTTAATGTCTTCAAAATATTGGTTCACGGCGAATATAACTTCTTCATTTGGTGAACATTTCTTACCTCCAAGCCAAATTTTCAGGTTGAGATACAGCAAGAAGTCAGTTGCGACTAAGTATGGTGCATAAGCTGAATAAGGAAAAAATTCAAAGCCCAACTCATGCACTTGCTGATTGTGTGTGATGGTGCATTAGCCTAGTGAAAGAGCACCCTTTTGTGTTACAATCTCTGTATCTTTTCAGTCAACTCATGTTACAAACGATCCTACAATGAAACACAATAGGCTGCAATTATTGTTCTGCATTTTAGTAGTAGTAGTAGTAGTAGTAGTAGTAGTAGTAGTAGTAGTAGTAGTAGTAGTAGTAGTAGTAGTAGTAGTAGTAGTAGTAGTAGTAGTAGTAGTAGTAGTAGTAGTAGTAGTAGTAGTCTCTGAGAAATATTTCTTGAGATTCTCAAACAACAGTGGTCATTAATTTACCAACTCACAAATGGACCTTGCCTTCTTTGGTGCACCCTCACCAGCATTTCTACATTGTGTTTATTGCTGTTTTGACTGTGGGCTGCAATGATGGATCCAAGTTTCATTGGCGGTCGCAAATAGGTGCAAAAGTTCCTAAGAATTACGATTAAACATCACCAGAAGTTCGGTAGAAGTGTTCCTCTGGATGCACTTTTACCCGACTGTGAGAAATTGCGGCACCCATCTTGCACACAGATTTCTCATTTCCAAACTTTCATGCAGGATATTGTGCACTCGCTCAATTGAGATGCATACAGCCTCAGCAATCCCACATATTTTGAGTTGGCCATGTAGACAGATCTTGGATATTCTTAATGGTGTCCTGTGTGGTGACCACAATTAAGTGACCTGAGCGCAATTCATTTTTAGATGTTTCTATGACCACTTTTAAATTCATTGATCCACAAGTAAATGTTCTTCAATGTTGGTGCAGTCACGTGAACTTCATCCAATTCAGTTTAAACTTGTGCGGCAGTCCAATACTTCAAATGAAGATATTTAATAACAGTATGGAAATCTGTTTTATTCCTATTTTTAATCGCAGCTATCACACTTACTAGTTAAGTTGGCTGACAACAATGAACTGTATATCACAGGACATCCAAATTTTCAGTACAGTCTTTTGAATTATAGAGCTTGCCATCTACCAAGTTGCAACAAAAAATATCCATCCATTCGGGGAAATATAAAAGATCTATAAAACGTCCTTTGTAGGTTTCTATCTGTTTAGTAAGTAATGCATTTTTCATCCCTGCATCTATTCCATTTGTGGCAATGTAGTACTCTGGTTTCTGAGTACTCAATGACCTCTTCCTCTTCATCCCCATGTTGTAATTCTTCTTTTAGCACTGTACCATTGTGATGAACACTTTCATAATCTGGGTCATGCTGTGAATGATCTAAATCATTAGTCACTCTCTAACTCATTCGCAATGAATAACATCCACTCCTCAAACTGCGGGTCATCAGCTTTCATTTGCTTCTGTTAAGTTGACCTCATCTCTATGTAACATAACATGCAATATAATGCATTCTGTTTGCGTAAGCTGTTGACATTTCCTCCTGAAGCATACCAGAATACGATATGATATACTTACGTTATCAGTATCGCGGGGTCACCCTGACCCCGCTAAGGAGACAAACAACTGCTAATGACGTATGCGCACTCTTTTCACCATAACCTCAACGCTTAACAACTCAAAGCACACTGCTTGAAAGGTACTGAGAGTTGCAACACCACACTGCGGAGAAAATAGCTTTCACATGGTACACAGTTTTAACCGGGGTCCTCCTGACCCCACCATACCGGTCAGGGGTTAGCCTTCCCCCACTCATACGTTCATCGCTGATGGATGGAGTCTGGATAGGGAATACTCTTCAACAGAATGTCTTGGTGCATTTATTTCATAAATAACTCTCTGTACACGTAACCAGTCCTTCTCTCGACACTCTTAGGCATAAACATGTTCTTCTACCTAAGGAATAAAGAAAGATATTGCATTTTATCACACAATAAACGCCAAAGAAAATGAACCCTACACCTGATATGCACACATTAGAGTGTAAGCACACACTCAATCCACTCCACCATACCTCAGCAGAACTGACCCTCCCAGAATCCCCACCATGAGCACGATATTCAAGAGTGAGCGTTTCAGCACACTCAACATCGATCATGCTCGTCGTTCTCAATATACTTAGACTCTATTATACTTAAAGAAAAATAAGAAATTATATCGGTTAACCCAATGACTATTATTCATACACAAACGTTTCAGCACGCATGCAATTACATAGAACCCCCACATTTTAACTTACACATATTTAATCGAATGTTTACCACCCAATGAACCCACCATTATTCTTAATATCCGAAGACTTGATTATCATACATCGGAGCTCAAGCACACACAACCCCACCCACAAGCATTTCCACACGAAGACTCCAGCAACCACCGGTCCCAGACACTACAAACGCATATACACACACATGCACACAACGGCCCTGGGGAACGGCTTTACGCCCTCACCCAAACAACAAAAAATCGTTGAATCACAACCATGAGAGTTCTAAATCACATGAGAGTTCTACATCACACATTTATTGACACAGATGAGAGTTCAAGATCTCATCTTCACTGTGCTGAAACTCACAGTTACATACTGCTGATGTAATAAATAAATCAAAGAGGGTCCTGTTAGCCAGATCAGGAAGCAGGGTTAAGACAGGATAATAGGCGTGCAGATATAGGCAAAACCACCAGCACACCGACCTACTACGAACGCGCATAGGGAGATATGCGGCTTAGAGAGCTCCCTTCAAACACTTTCACCCTTCCACACCTTTCACCTCTGATATGTAATATTTAAATTACTCAAGATGTTCACATATACTCTCCATGAAGCTTAATTTTCTATTAGCTATCTGTCCCCATGTGTCTTTCGCCGTGGCATGATGGGCTAAGGCAGCACGCCTTTGTTCCTGGCCACGGAAAGCGGCCCGGCTTCGATCTCAGCCATGAGTTGAGGACTTTAATTCCCAGATGTAGGACCGGTGAACACTCAGCACGTGAGGAAAGTGAGGAGCTTGCGCTAGGTAAGCGGCCCTGGTCACGAAATCCAATATTCCGGCTGGAGGATGCCGAGGTGCTGACCACATCTCTTCCTCGTATCGGTTGGTTGATCGACCACCTCTGCCGTGCGTAAGTGAGTCTAAGCGCGGCAGTTGGGTTGGTAGGCCTTTACAGTCTGAGGACTGTCGCACCAGGGTTTATTATTTATTATCACCTTTCCCCATGTGGTGACTTAAAGGCGTTATAAAGGAACACGTTAGCCTATAGCCGAGAATGTCAGTCAAGATGTAGCAGTAAGGTAAGGCAAAACAGAAGGAAATTGAAATGCAATGTAACGCTACAATACGAATACAGTATCCGCCATGTCACCTTCATATAGGAAAATTTTGCTTTATTTTGTTTCTATGTATTGTGCAACTGGCAACCTCAGCAGGACATACTTAGTCAATGCATAAGAAAATAATTTCTACTATTAGGATTCAGCGGACTGAACAATTTAATTAAGAGTTGAGATAAGTAGTATAGAATTGAGAGAATCAGCACAGTGTAGATATGATGCTGAACTCTCCTCTGTGTTAATATATGAGTGATGTAGAATGCTCATTGATTTAGAATGTGAAAATCGAGGTGTAAAAGAAGGGGAGTGTTGGCGTAGTGCCGTTCTCCCCTGTGCAGTGAGATTTGTTTGAGGTGGGGTGATGATGATGATGATGATGATTGTGTGTGTGTGTGTGTGTGTGTGTGTGTGTGTGTGTGTGTGTGTGTGTGATGGGTGGGTGGGTAACGGGGTTCCGGGGGTGTTTGAATTAAATGTGAATTCTTTTCGATGTGTGTGCTTAAAATCTCATGTATGAATATCGAGTCTAGGGTTCGATATGGGGTTCGGGGAGGGTGATGTTTGAATTGAATGTGTTGATAGTAATTCTTCGATGTCTGTGCTTAAACTCTCATGTATGAATATCGAGTGTAGGGTTTGATACCTATTACGTTTAGTGCTTCGATGTCTGTGCTTAAACTCTCATGTATGAATATCGAGTGTAGGGTTTGATATCTATTACATTTAGTGTATGATATATGATGCAGTATCGTTATTCTTTAGATAAAAGAATATCGAGAGAATGATTAGGTATGTGTACTGGGAGAGATTTATGAAATAAATGTAATAAGACATTCTGGTAAGGGGTGTTCCCTATCCAGAATCTATCCTTGAGCTATGTATCTAAGAGCGATGTAAAGGTTAAGAAAAAGGTTAAATTCCATTCCCACATCGAGGTACGAGAGAATATAAATCTGTTCCACATTGAAGTATAAGGGTGATGAGGTGTTGTCATTCCTCAAGATTTGTGCATATGTGTATATGTGTGGGCGTATAAATATTCATATATGAATATCGAGTTCTCGGGAGGATTCATATATATGAACATAGAGTCCTCGGTTCGATACCCATTCATGTACGCGAGGATAAACACTAGTCCTCCTCCAGTACAAGCGACGAGAGGGTGGAAGGGGGGGAACGTGATAAAACGGTAATATAGTAAATTCGAATTAACAGGTCTCATCATGTCCCGCCAGCTCGGGAACGAACGCGTCCTCACTTCACACAAACCCTCCGTACGTTAAGTACAATCGACGATAGGATGGGGAGGGGGGAGACAGGTATGATCACGTTTCATCACCCATCTGCTCACTCGGGAACGAATGCATTCTCACTTCACATCGCAACGTCAAGATGAGTGGAACAACAACTCCTATCATTGAAAGTGATACCAGATTCTGGGAGAATCTACGCAATTTCGAAGATTTGCAAAAGCATTGGGTTGAGCATCACGATGGAACGTGTGATGGGAAGATGCATCAAGTGATTTGCAAGAATCCATCCCATCATGATTCGATCACATCTTATGCTCAATGCGGAAAGAATTGTAAAGTGCATCTCTGGTAAGTAGAATTATAATTGTGTGTTAACGTGAAAGTGTTGTTATGTGTTAGATAACTAATGATAAATATGTTTATTTCAGTAAAGCCCAAAGTGAAGATGTGGCATGTCAGTCCGAACAGGATCAAGGTGAAGATGTGTGCGGTCCGTACAATGATCGTCCGTTTAAGGATATCGGTACATCGAAACCCGAGGAGGAAGTCATAGAAAAGTGAGTATAAAATAATAAGAGTTGTACGTTAACAAGTGTATTAAATATTCACGATGTTGAGACATAGTTCGTGTATGTCCGCAGATCCAGTAAGAAAGGAGACAAGAAAAAGAAGAAGACGAACTGCAAACCGAGAATCGTCAAAGTCAAGAAGACGTTCGATCAAGACAGTTTCATCATAATGATGTTCGAACCCTTCACACCCTTCGCAGAAGAAGTAGAGGAGGAAGTTGCGAGTGATGGTAAATAGTGTGTGCATGAACGATAACGACATCTCCATCAGCATTGACTTTCGTGTGAACATAGGATTATACAATGAACTCCCATCACTTTACATTAAAGCCACACATGACGATACGTTTGTGTATATTACAAAAGAAGATTGGGAGGTAATAATGTCAAATTTGTGTGTTTTGGATACGTATCTGAAAGATGGTAAGCATCCATGTGCACCGTACAGTGAAAATATAATATATGCATTTAATATAATGTTATGCATGAGTAAGATGAAAGAAATAACGTTTGTGAATACATGTTTAAATGTGGGCAGTATAAATCTGAATAGTACTGCATTCAGTGGACTTAAAAGACTAATTCCATATATTGAAAGAAATTTATATCACTTGTATGATATTCATAAATCATTATGTTCATATGATGCAAAAAGCAGGAGTGCAAGGAAGAGGATATTGGAGATGTATGTTAAAGTCAATAAAAAGATAATTTGAATTTGTAATGTTTTATTTATTACACCTATATGATAGATTGTACAACATGAGTTAATGGTTTATAAGTGAATAATTTATCATGAAGAATTAAACAGAATAATGAAGTTTGTGCAGGAAAATTTGATGATGCTTGAACTTCCAATCTGACATTCACTGCCCCTGTCACAGTATCCTCAGGTTGATGAGAGCAATCGATGACGAATAGCGGTGCATATTTCAGAAAGTCGTTCCTCTTCAAAAGAGGGTAATTCTCCTTTCCATAGTAGGATGATTGAAATTTGGAAAATTGATCATACAGAGATGCAAATTTCGAATTGGCGAAATCCAAATTCATGTCGTGATAGGGGTAAGATTCACTGTTGAGATAAAGTTTCAGATTGGTGATATTACAATTATCAAATAGAGAAGCATCCTTAGCGAGATGATTCAATCTATCCACTTGTGCACCGACTATGACGAAACGTGGTTTTTCAAGTTTAGTCGTGGTTGCAATGTTCCATGTGAACGCTTTAGTTTGAGGTACAGCAGGTTGAGTGTGAAGGTCCAAGGTTCGAAATGCGACGTGTAGAGGTTTATCCGATTTGACGAGTTTAAGTTTATCAACTCGTTCAGAATCTGAAAGTCGAAGTACAGGCATCCTCCATTCGAGTCTAGTTAGTTGTATGGTTGTAGGATCGTTTCCAATGATACAATTATTAGAATCCTTAGATCTAATGAGAATAAGTTCAAACTTGCTATTAAGTATGACCTCCTTGTGATCGTCGGCGAAACCCAGCAACATCGAAAGAGGAACGATAGCATTGAAGATACCATTCGATGTATTCACGATGTCTACCACACCTCCTGGATAGATCCATCCAGCATTTAGTAAACGATTCGATTCCAGTTCATTCAGTGCAGCATAGTTACGCATCGTTGATGAAATGCCCGGATTCCTAGTTCTATCAATAGTCGTTCCATTCATATCCAGACGAATCTCATCGAATAGGAATGCCATAGAGTTGTTACTCAATTTCGATGTGGCGAAGGTACCGTCGGGTTTAGTGAGAGCCCCCTCAATGTAGAGATAACTTCTACTAGGAAGCGTGTACAAATCTTCAGCTTGACATGGAATTCTAATTTCATCGTTCACATCGAGAGCTGACGTATTGTACGGTAGGAATACGTGTTCTTCCTCCTTACTGATCTTATCATCAAAGGTCGGAATCCCGGTCACGTCCAACACATCCATCATAGAACCTTGAAGCCTAAGATAGCGAGAAATTTTCGATTAGACGATGTGATTAGCTTGCGGGTCAATGATCGAGCAGAGTTCAATCTCGAGAGATGTTTTTTAATATAGCATCGTTTCTTAAAACTTATACCCATTACGACGTATGTGCAATCGTACAGTGATGGTTTCGTTCCTGAAATCTAACTTATCGCCGTTCTGGTCTACCACTCTAATGTCGAGATGATCAATGAGATTCGTATCGATGATTGGTAAATATATAGGACTTGATGGCTCCTGCGAGATATGATAACCTGGAGGTACCGATGGGAAAAATTCATACAGAGAATGACCACTTTTACCATTGATGAAAGATCCCGTTGCAAGACTACACTTGATACGTATGATGCTGACCTTGAATATGTTAACCAAATCATTAGACTCGGTGAGCACGTTTGCCGGTACCCTCTGTTTAGAGGTGAAACCGAGAAGAGGAGCAATAGATCTCTCACGACTAAAGTCGATAATATAGGGAGATTGAATTTCTGATTTCATGGTGTTATTATTAGCACGTAGAATAAAGTCGTCACCGATGTCGAGAGCATCCTTGATCAATCTGGCGATATCATCCAATTCATAAGTACCCGGTGAAATTACTATACGTTCGACTTTTCCATCGCGAACGTAATGGAATAGATTATTACTCTCGTCCACATTCGGAATCGAGTAAAAAGTCTCAAAATTCAATAGAGCTATCTCGTAATGTCCGTTAGGATCCAGATGTAATGGTGGATTTAGAAATGTAGACAAGGTGGTATCACTACCACTCACGGTGATCGTGTAACTCATCGAGGAGAAACTGAAGGCACAAGTGACCGCAAATCACAGAATCGAATTCTTGAAATCTCGTCGTATTATATAGGAGCTTGACACCCGAAAGGTATGTTTCTATCCCTTCCGGAGGTCTCAGATCGCCGAAACTGTCAAAGTAGTAGGCAACGTCACCATCCTTACGTACAGCAACCCAATGTGTACCAGGGTTATTTGATGTATCCAGATTCACTACTATTCTCTCATAGTATCGAGGACGTGGAGGGAGTTTATCGATCATGTAGACACCTCTAAAATGTGGAATGTGTAGACGTCGTGCATACGAATCAATCTCGTTAGCACTCAGGTCTTTTTCCGGGATATATATAGGCCTCGCCCCAAGTTTTTTGATCGAAGATACAATCCTCTACCCTTACGACGTCGCTTACGGCGAAGACCTTTGCCCTGAGCCAAAGATTCCATGCGCTCGTTGTGACGTGTTAATTCCGCAAGTTGTTTTGCATCCGAACGTTTCTTATTGACAGCCGTAGCAATCTGAGCAGCACCTCCAGCTAGACCACCTGCTGCACCTAGAGCTGCTAAAAGTGGTAGCAAAGGTAAGAAACCTCCTCTCTTGTTGCGACGTTTACGCATACCAGCGCCCGCTACCAATTTACCCTTCATAAGTGTAGTCACAAGTCGAGCTGCAAGTCGTTCGCCCAAAGAAGCGTCGGCAGACTTTACACGTCTCCAAGCTTTCTCTACCAACACCTTATCGGCTAGACGACGAGATTCTGTATCAGTACTCTCTGCGTAAGCCCGATCGTGATCGAGACACGCTGAATCTAACCCGTTCACCGGTAAGTCACCTCTCTGCAAGCGTTTATGTAGTTTCGTTCCGGGACCGCAGAAACGATAACCCGGTAAATGTGCCTCAAATGGTAATGAATTAATCAAGGAATTAAAAATTCCCGAACCTTTGCGTGCACGTGTAGAGCGCATGTCTCACTATGAAATAAAAAAGGCAAAACGTGCGCTTTATAAGTATACGATTCCTATGACGATTGGCTAAATCCAGTAAAGACATAGATTGCCCTTATCACGAACATAATAAAAGACACAACTCATGCCTTATAAGTATTAGTCGCGATATGGAGATAGTAAAGCAAAAGTGTACACTGCCCATACAGGTGTTAGACTTCGAGGATGACATTCGCAAAGGACGACACGGTACGTTGTTTCCGAGTAACGTTAGAGCGCTCATACTGGGCAGTTCAAATGCTGGAAAAACGAAAGTTTTACTCAACCTGCTTATTCACGAGAATGGTCTGAGATTCGAAAACCTCTACATATACTCAAAATCGCTGCAACAACCTAAATATCGATATTTACTCAGGTTACTGAAAACTATACCCGATATAGGTGTATTTACGTTCGATGATGGTGATAAAGTGATTCAAACGTCGGATGCTAGAGAAAATTCGATATTCGTATTTGATGATGTGATAAATGAAAAACAGGGTAAGATAGCTTCATATTACAGTATGGGTAGATATCGTAATGTCGATGCTATATATTTAGCACAATCATATGCTAAAGTACCTAAACATTTAATTAGAGATAATTAAAATATGATTATATTCTTTAGCCAGGATAATCTCAATTTCAAACATATATACGAAGATTATGTAAATACCGATATGTCCTATGATGAATTTAAGGATATGTGTAAACATATATGGGAGAGTGATGAACGATCCTTTGTTGTTATAGTACCAGAATATCCACTGAACGAGGGACGCTACCGTCACGGTTTTGATCGCTTTATCAGAATGAATAAATAGAATAATCCATCACTTAAGCAATGAGTATCGACAGGTTCGGATCCCGAAGAATCATACCCTCTAGGGGTGTGTTCAATCGATATATCATAACTAAGATGGGTCGGGAAACTATCGATTCAAAGGAAAGCGATTGTGCAATATTTACGACCCTGAAGAAGGTGACGATGCATCGACTAAACGTTATGTGGATACGCATACGGCTGACGTCGAGAATCGAATACAGATCTTCAGCGAGCAGACCTCGTATCAGCGTATGGGCGAGTTTGAAGCTATGCTTAGGGATCACATACAAAAATCGCTCGACATCCAATACAACAATTTAATGGAGTACTTCAGTAAATATGCATTTAAACGTGATTCCGAAAATAATGTCATTATAGATGGTATAAGAATGAAAACGCTGTTGGACCCCCTTCACGAACACGACGTTCCTAATAAAAAATATGTAGATGATAGGATTCCAATTCACGACTCTATTGAAACTCTATCATTTCGAATGAAGAGATTGAAGGATTTAGCCGACCCGATAGATGATAGTGATGCAGTCACCATGAGTTATGTTAATCATTTCTTTATACAGAAACACAATGAATTGCAAACGGGTTTAACTGAGACTATAACAAACATTGCCAATACTATTACACGGAAACAGAATGAATTACAAAGTCAGTTAACTAGAACAATCACCTCCGCTAGCGAGACTATTACTACAGCTGTAGAAAAAGAAGTGAAAGAACTAACCGCACGACAAACGGAACTTGATAATAAACTAATCACTATAAATAATGATATTCATACTATGAAAAAACGAATGAGAAATGTTGTAAACACTATGTTACAACAATTGAAAGCACAACTCATAATTTCATTGCAAACACGTCCGTTTCTCAAAGGAATGAAATTCGAAACGCAACGAGTCATGTCTGAAGTTCTTCAACCTGTAACCGAACCAGTGAAAGTAATAGCGAAAGCACACCAAGACAACAACGACGATGAAACTACAGATGATGCTAACGGATCTGATCTCGTGTCAAAGTATCTACACAAGGTTCGAACTGCTAGTTCGAGTGACATGGACAATACTTACGGCATACGTTACGAGGATAATGAGTATAAATTGGGTAACAAGACAGTTGTGTTTAAATCTGATGGTATTCAGATAGGGACAGAAACGTATGAACCCACAGCAGGCTTATATGAATTATTATTTAAACGTTTACCTCGCAAGACATCGTACACAGATGATGATTTAGACGTGTATTCGCAAATCTTACAGAATACTCAAGTTTACAGACACGGTTATTCAAGAGATGGACGTTTAAGAGCAAATCGAGGGTTCAAGTATCGACATATCATTCGTGACCTTGTTAGTAATCGAACTGGATTTGGTTTACTTTGGAAAGAACATGTACCGCAGAGAAACTAAGATTACGTCTACTGGAACGATCCGAATGAAATAATAAACAGATTAAGATTATTAGTTGCGTCGAGGGATGCAGGTAATTTGAATCACTCACCTGAGATAGAAGAAATTATTACAGAGCTTAAAACATCAAAAATTATAGCATGATAAAACGTCGCATTGCAACCGAGTTACATGCACCAGCTAGAAGACGATTCGATATTCATACATGAGATTTTAAGCACACACATCGAAAAGAATTCACATTTAATTCAAACACCCCCGGAACCCCGTTACCCACCCACCCATCACACATCACACACACTCACACACACACACAATCATCATCATCATCACCCCACCTCAAACACATCTCACTGCACAGGGGAGAACGGCACTACGCCAACCCTCCCCTTCTTTTACACCTCGATTTTCACATAGGAGAGTTCTAAATCAATGAGCATTCTACATCACTCATATATTAACACAGAGGAGAGTTCAGCATCATATCTACACTGTGCTGATTCTCTCAATTCTATACTACTGAGATACCTTTGTCGAATGTCACAGGCTATGTGTATATTTCAAGTAAGTAAAATTAACTCGGAAGCCTGTAAATGCAGTAATATTAATCAGCATCAGCTCTACGTCGCTCTCTGTGTTAAAGTTTTTCTTGTTATTTAAAGTGGTATACTTTTTATGTTATTAAATAAATATGGAGCAAAGGATTACATTCACATTCTAAACATTTCCTACTGAAACTATATCTCCGTTTTTCAATCACCCCGA
>CM060950.1:258189283-258214283 GCA_030765055.1 Mantis religiosa
AGACCTCATATGCATATTCTTGTACTGAATAACGTTCTCCAGTGTGTGGTGACGTTGGAAAAGCCTGAGAGCACGCCAACGAGCACGGATTGCATTCCGGCAGTCATCGTTCCATCATGAGACTGGAGGTCGTCGAGGATTGGGAGTCGAACGAATAATGGACCGTTCTGCGGTGGAAAGTATCTGCTCTGTAACATGTTCTACGAGCTCGTTAACTGAGGCGGGCTGCTCATAACTAAACACCCTGGGTGTAAGAGGCCCAGTTAGCCTGATCTAAACGCCAGGTAGGCAAGCGCGTGGAACACACGTTGTGTGCTAGAGGACTGATAAGACAGGGGAGGTGGTCACTGGAGTTCAGGTCAGAGATGACGTTCCATTGGAGGGATACTGCTAATTGCGGTGAGCATACTGCCAACTCCAGATGCGAGAAGGTGTTGAATGCATCAGAAAGGAACGTGGGTTCTCCGGTGTTCAGGAGAACCAGGTTGTTATTGTCCAGGAGGTCGGAAGCAACTCTACTTTTCACACAGGTACGAGTCGAGCCCCACAGAGTGTCGTAGGCATTGAGGTCTCCCACCAATATAAACGGGTTGGGTAACTGGACAACGAAATCGTAGAGGGCAGTAAGTGAGAGATCATCCGAAGGCGGAATGTGGGTCTTGCAGACAAACAATCGTATCGTTGACTGTATAATGCGTGTAGCAACTGACTGAATATTAGTCCATAGTCCACATATACATCATCCCTTACGAGTATCATAGTGCCTCCCGTGCGCAAGAATACCCTCTTCAGGAGCAACAACACGCCTGAATGGAGTATACCGCCTGAGTTGTAAGTAATCCAGAGAGCGTAGCTTAATCTCCTGTAGGCACACCATTAATGGATCGTGCTTATTGACCAACAAGTCAAGTTCAGGGCGATGTGCCCTAAGCCCACGTATGCTCCACTGTAGGATTGCCATTGGAAAGAGGAAATAAGAGGTTAAAGGTTATTCCACCTCATGTCGACCTTGGAGGTGGCCGAATAAGTTTACCTTTCTTTTTAAGTTTAGCGCTAACCCCTTTAACGTCCGGATTGCCGGGTCGTTTTCTGGAAGTCATCTTGGCAGTGGGGTCCATATCCTCCAGCTCCATCTCCTCCATGTTCACATAGGTCCATGCAAAAGTGGCATAAATCACACCGTGTGTTCTGAAAAAATATTGCACCCTATATTTCAGTAGCACTTTACTTGTAGGAATTTAAAGCTACATACACCAAGATTTTTCCTAAGTAACCTAAGATACAGTTTTATGATATCGGCTAAATGAAACTCAATATAGTTTATACTAGGCACATGAAAAATTAATTAGTTTTGAGTGAAAAAAGCTAATATTTTCAAGGACTGAACATTTGTTTTCATCCATTTTATAAATCACATGAATATAGATGTTAGCCGAATGTGTTCAAGGAACATTGAAAACTAATCACCACATATTCTGTGTCAATATCTTTTATAATTTCTGAGAAAAATGCACCTGAAGTATGAAAAATCAAGCTTTCGGGAAAACAAGATAAAAAATTAAGCACCATTTTCAGGAAGTGGGCATATCATTACGCCGCCATGTTTAATTTGACGAATTAAAGGGCTTTAAGACCAGCTGACAACCTATGTTATATATCATTTTAAAGCTAAAGAATTCTATAATTTTTTAAAATTAAAACAAAAAATGAATTTTTTGAAACCTAACGACCTCCCAGTGCCCTTAACGGGTTAGGAATATATATGTTCGCACCTCAGTGGCTTCATATCCTGCCCTAATGCTTTGTGGTAGATCAACCCATCAAAGGTCAGGAGCAGGGTACGGGTAGGCACCAATTCACCTCGCTCTCTTCGCTAAACACGATAGACAGAGGTCAGATTCTGGTCTTTAAGGTTCTCCGTGATCTCGTTGGACATACCGTCAAGTGCGGGGGGTTCACCACACCGCGCGAGGAGTTCAGAGTCTTGTGTACGGGGACGGTCAACGGATAACTGCCTAACATGTTGGCCTTCAAGATCGCTGCTGCCTTGGAGACGGAATGCACTTCCACCAGCAGCGTGCCATTTCGCGATCGAGAACATGATATTACCGGACCAGCTATCTTGTCTAATCCCTTCTGGATGGCGAAAGGGTTCACTGATGTACATTTATTGTCCTCCTCAATTGTGTTTAATACCAAGTAGCGAGGGCTACAGGGCTTTACCACTTCCTTTCCATTATCCTTCACAGTTGTAGGTTTACAGTGAGTGAGTGAGTGTGTGGTGTTTTAGGGCCCGTCGGCAACAAGGTCATTTGGGCCCGAAGTCAACATTAAAACCTAAAAGCTACATTAATCAAGCTAAAAAGGTAAAATAAAATAAAAACATTCAACTATTAAAAGTACATAAAAACTCATCCCAGTCAAAATAATTTAAAAACTCTAAAATTAATAAATATAAAATACAAGTCAGACTTGTTTATTAAAACCGATTTTAAAAACAAACCGCAGTGCCTTGTCCACGGTCACTGGGTCGTCACCTAAAACACCGTGCAAGTTAGTCCCCAAGCCCAAAGACTGGCGAACGCGGGCGTACTGCGGGCAAACAAGCAATACGTGCCGCTGTAGGTTTAAATTTAGGTGTCATTGCGGTAATGTCCTCCACCATTGCAAACGTCTCCGGTGGCGTGCTCACATCCTAGGTGCCACCCCGGCTTAGGTGAGAGTCCTGGCCTGGACCTTGCTCACATCATGTTCACCCCTCCCAGTGTAAAGACAGAGGGACCCAAAAGCCTTCAGGAGTGTAATAGCTCGTGCAATGGCCCCTCCTCTGGACTGACTTTATCAGCAGATACACAGTCCTACATGATAACAAGGGGCTGGGAATTACGCGTTACGCAGTCACCCTTTGCGCTTCCCACTCTAATCACCCGCGCTATGTTATCCGTCAGACAGGTGTTCAGGGAAGAAAAAGAAGAAAAGAAAAAAATGGGGTCAAACACCGAAGTGGACCAGAGTTTGGGCGTTTGAAGGAACACTCTTACATCGCGGAGGAACCCAATCGAGAGATTACACTAGAGGCTCTTCTGCCAGTTTCCAGGGTTACTTATGGACCTTCTTGGCAGCCGTAGGGAGCTGGAGCACAGCAAGTCCCCACCGTACATCACCCCATCATTCAGTCCCCTACTTCCTGTTACCCTCACCTCGGGACGAGGACCAGAGAGGTTGGATTTTGAGGGGCACATAGGGCGACTGCAATACGAAAACACTGCAGGACTCCGACTGATTGCTCACCTAGTTACGCTCAAGGACAAACAGAATCCGATTTGAACACACAAAATAGAATATTTAGTTACCATGGTGATAAGGTAAAAATCAATTAATGGAAAGGAAAAATTAGCGTCTTTTGTATCGTAATCCAAAGGTGAGCAGACACGTGTGCTAACTATTGCATTTTAATGCATAAAGTAGGTTGCAAACCTGATATTTATAAAGGTTATACTTATTTATCAACGTGAGTAGAAGCTGGGAAACAGTGCAGCCGTAATTTTCTCTTAATTAATATCTCAAAAGTGAGGAAATCGCGTGTGTGTAAGAACAACAGAAATGCAAGACAATGATTGTATTAGGATTGTAACAATTAGAATTGTATGAGAAGGTATTTGATCATTGCAGAGGATGGACTTTCGTGAATTGCAGTGAGCAATAATAAGAAATACTTGTTCTCATCCTGTAGGAGAATAATAAGTGTTCGCTGCAATGCGGGGCTACGAGTACACCATCATCACAACGTGTGCATCATCCCCAATGGAATCCATGCCACAGCGTAATGCAGAATCAGCATCCCACAATCATCAGAGCGAGTACACCATCCCCACCACATACGCATTTGTAGTTATACCGCTGTAACCCAAAGAATCCAAATCGATGCTCAGTTCCGGAGCATTCCTTAAAATATTTTATCCAGTTATAAACTATGCCTTTGCCAGGGGCCCAGTAAGAGTATCTTGATCTCTCCGGTCTTCACATCGCAAGAACTTTTGAAAGGCTGCTCTCTCTTTGATGTTTGGTGCAACGTAAAACACCCCATTTCTGTCCGCATCATTTTACATCAATCCCGCTTTCCAGCACGATGCAGTTAGCAAGCATAACTTTTAATGGTTCAGCATCCTTGTTTTTTTCGCCAGTCCAAGAAATCTGGTTTCAGTCCAGAAACCTCTGGCACTTAAAGTGTTACGAACCGAGGATGTGAATGGGAAACGCTTTAAAAATTAAATGTGTTTAATAGAAAAAACTAAGTTTCTACATCTTGTAAGAAGAAAATAAGGTTTTCGGAAAAATCTATGGGATTTATTGAATTCTAAGGTTTTCCATAAGTGGTATATTTATACATCATGTATATGTTTATAGTTAGCAAACAAAAGGCACCATTGGCGCCGGCCCTCGTAGCCATGGTCGTTAGAGTGAAACCTTATTGCGTTATGAGTGAAACCTTAAGTACCATACAAAGGTGTAAATCAAAAGCCCTTCTAGATGAGACAAACCTGCCTCTAGAAGCACCGGTTAAAACATTGCATTTAACCAATTTTAGAGGGAATATTCTACTGATGTAAGACATATATCTCCAAATATTATAAACACCTATTAATAACCGTTTAAATTTTTGGCTTTTTGCTTTGTTTTTTATTTAAAATAAAATGAAAATAAACACATCAAAAAGCAGTGGAAAACGTTCAAAGCAAACTAAGAGCTGTTTTAATCCCGTAGTATGCTATAGGCGTAACAATTGAAAAGTCAGTATTTCATAGCTAAGTGTAAGAGATAGTAAACAGTGCGATAAATTGAGAGATGTTAAAATAATTAAGTGTGGAACATAACACTTAAGACGCACTGACGTGATTAAAAGAGTTATTAGAGAATGTTCCAAATACTTTAACCGTCACCTCTTACTCGGACAGAGCCTCCTTCCCGTTGATATTAGTCTACTTTCTCCTGTTGAACATGGCAAGGCCTCAATTCTAGGAGATAAATTCAGGGATGATTCTTCAGTAATAACAACTGGTCGACTAATGATACGGCGCATTTCAGATACTCTATGCATATATCACTTTAGGAAACAATACACAGCAACTTTCGTTTTGACAGGACTAAGCTTTAAGCATATTATATAACAAAGGTTCACGCACATACACAAAAATACACACACATGTACTTAAATATATTCTGGCTGAATCGTTGTGTACAGCTTATTGTCCCGATTAGGTGCACAACTATCAGCCAGTAGAAAATAGTGCTGCAGTAAGCCACCATACAAGGGTGCACAGGAATTATGCTTATAGCTCAAGAAAGAACCGCTTGGTGCTTGGTTAATATCTGGATATATTTATAAATATTAATCAATGGTTTGTTTTCTTTCTGAAAGGCAAATAAAAACATATTTTTCTAAAGTAGCTCTTAGTATGTACTTCTTCCATCCGTGTATTCCATTTTTCGCAATCTAGAATCAGTTCAAATATATGTCAATGATATATGTGAATTATATACTGTTTATTGTTTTTCTTGTTTACATTAATTTGCAAGTAAAACTCCTTGCATGTAACTAAAATGTTCACGTTAATTATTGCGTAAAACTTTATGAATTGACGCGCACATGGTCATTTGGAAAGAAGCAATAAATTACGATTTTTATTTTAAACAAATCATGAAAATTGAAAGTACATTCTCAGTATAACCAAAGAGAGATTCAGAACTTCTAAAGGCAGGATAGAAACTTCCTTTAACAACATTCCTGTTAATGTTTTTATTGGTACGGTTGCTCCATTATTCGGTTCAGAAAGTAGAATATTATCAGGATGTAATTCATTTTCGGAAATTATCTATTCTCATAACAACTGACTTGGATGTCAGTATTATGAAATTATTGATTAAATCAATATCACAAACGCGAAATTTTTTTCAGGGTTAATGTGGTTGCTTAGAGCAGGCTTCTTAAAAAATTTATGGAGAAAATAAAAAATCGAGTAGGGTTTGCTGTGAATCTATAGTTTAACAATTCAACTCTGTCATATAAATTGCTGTGATTAGCAAACAAATGAAATTACGAATATGCACAAAGTTAGTAACCAGAATTTAATTTATTTGCTAGGCATGCTCTGGACCACTGCAATTGCAAACTGTTCACGAAGCTTTTAACAAATGTTGAGTACTTCAACCACCATTAATACTTTAAACTACTGGAGCAATGAGTTTGTTTTCAGGGCTTCTTTAACATAAACCATTCAAATATGCGCCATCTTTTTATACCTTTGAAAGAGTCAAGAACATAATGAGTGCGGATACTTAACTGTTCCGTTTAATTCGATGCACCCTTTATTCATTATTCAGGAGTCCGGGCGAAATTTTGGTTAGTTTCAGGACATGTTTTCCCGAAAATTCAGGAAAATTTATACTGTCACCCGAACGTCGGAACTCCCTATAGAACTGGTCGGCAGGAGGGTCGGACGTGCAGTATTCCGGGCAACACCCACCCATACATCTCAGTCACATTCTCGACAGGCCAAGGGCTCTGGCAGTTCACAGTTATTCCCTTTGGCCTCTGCAACGCACCAGCTACCTTTCAAGCCTCATGGAGTCAGTGATGACAGGACTGACTTACGACGACTGCCTGCCATAAATGGACATCATTGTCGGTAAGACCTTTGAGACCATCTCGCAAATCTGAGTAACGTGCTACAGAGATTGCAGGCGAACAACTTGAAGCTGAACGCGAAGAAGTGCCAGGTCTTCCGCTAGGAAGTGAACTACTTGGGCCACATAGTCTCAGCGACCGGAGTGCCCACAAACCCGGAGAAGCCGCAGGCTATGAGATATTGGCCTCGCCCAAAGGATAAGAAAGAGTTGCGCAGTTTCCTGGGGCTGTGCAGTTACTACTGCCGCCTTCATAAAGGGGTTCTCTAACATCCCATAATCCCTCACCCTGACAGAGGAACACCGGCCTTATGTGTGGACGGAGGATGCCGAAGACGCTTTCCAGCACCTGAAGAAGACCCTATGCAGTGCTTCAATTTTGCGATTTCCACAACCGGGTGGTGCCTTCATTGTGGGCACCGACGCCAGCGACCACTGCTTTGGAGGTGTCCTACCGCAGATCCAAAAGAAAAAGAAATGTGTAGTGTTTAACGCACGCTTTTACTACATACGGCACCACAGGCGGTGACACTGATGATACATGAGATGAAGATGGAGCACTGGTGGAATGAGATGGCGGGGGAAACCGGAGGTCCCGGAGAAAACCCGCCCAAACGCCGTGTTGTCCACCACAAATCTCATTTTGCGGTCGCCTGGGATTGAACCTGGGCCGCCTTGGTGAGAGCCAACTGGTCTAATCACTGAGCCATGGAGTGGCCTTTCGCAGATACAGGACGGCCATGAGCGGGTGATAGCCTACTACAACAAGACGCTATCCAAGGCAGAGAAGAACTACTGCGTCACCCGACGAGAGTTACTGGCGGTAGTAAAGACCTTGGAGCTATTCCACAAGTACCTGTACGGTCAGCCATTCCACCAGAGGACTGACCATTCCACCCTTACCTGACTACTGAGCTTTAGGAATCTGGAAGGCCAGACAGCACGTTGGGTCCAGAGACTACAGGAGTAAGACTTCACCTCGGAACATCGTAGAGGGAAGAGCCACGGTAACGCTGACGCCATGTCCCGAAGACCCTCTCCAGAAGAGTGCGGCCAGTGCACAAGAGTGGCAGAGAAGGAGCGTGCCGCAGCAGTCCGAGTAGTCGCAGCAGTGCCTGCGGATGGCTGGGATAGCCCAGACCTGAGGAGGGAGTAGCTGGCGGACGCAGACTTGCAGCCGCTCTTGAGGGAAGTGGAGGCAGGGACGATACCAACCTGGGAGGACATCGCATCGGGGAGCGCCACCTACAAGTAGTACTGGACCCAATGGGTCTCGTTTAGGACCAGAGAGGCCGTGCTGTTCCCGGCATGGGAATCGCCCGTTGGGAAGTCGAGGAGAGAACAGTTGGTACTTCCCCGAATTAAGGTCCCGGAAGTCTTGGAGGAAGTGCACGCCGGTACATCAGGAGGACACCTGTGAGCGGACCAAACGATTGACAAACTACGGCAGCACTACTACTGGCTGAGGCTCCGAGCAGACGCTGACAGATGGTGCCGTCAGTGTCACGTGTGCGCGACGAATCGCGGCCCCCAGACATGCAACAGTACAACGTCGGAGCGCCATTCGAACGGATCGTCTTTGACATTGCTAGACCGTTCCCAGTTTCCGATTGAGGCAACAAGTACCTGATGGTGGTCGTGGACTACTTCACTAAGTGGCCGGAGGTGTATGCCATCCCGAATCAAGAGGCAAAGACAGTCACAGACTGCATCGTGGAGCAAGTGTTCTGCCGATTTGAGGTGCCGTTAGAGCTCCACAGCGATCAGGGCACCAATTTTGAGTCCAACCTGTGAAGGAGGCGCTACAAACGCTTGGGGAGAACAATACCCGCACGACGCCTCTACATCCCCAATCGGATGGCATGCTCGAAAGGTACATCAAGCGAGACTGGGACGTCAAGGTGCCGCTGTTCTTGCTGGCCTACCGCTCGTCAACACACGACACCACGGGGATGACGCCAGCAAGCTTAATGTTCGGCCGAGGGTTACGCCTCACTTGTGACCTGGCTTTTGAAAGCCCTCCGGATGCGAAACAACCAGCGACCGAAAATGTGAAGAACCTGGTGGACCATCTCCGCGACATGTACGAGATGGCCCGCCAGAACATCCAGAAGGCACGCGACCGCATGAAGACCCGGTATGATAGACAAGCCAACAGCCAAGGGTTCCAGAAAGGCGACCTGGTCTGGTTGTACCGCCCTACCAGGACCAAGGGACGCTGCCCGAAACTCCAGCAGCCATGGCAAGGACCGTACCAGGTGGTGAAGAGCATTAACGACGTGGTCTACCGCATCCAGAAGCTTCCCCGAGGGAAGATGTTGGCAGTACACCTGGATCGCCTGGCACGCTACGTTGGTGCTGTTCGGTACGACCAGCTTTGAGGAGGGAGCAGTGTCACCCGAACGTCGGAACTCCCTGCAGAACTGGCCGGCAGAAGGGTCAGACCTGAAGTATTCAGAGCCACACCCACCCATTTATCTCAGTCACTAACTGAGGGGATAGTTATGCAAGTGTCACTTGTCGCTGGCCGCCTCTTCTGCCTTCCCCTGCCGTCTGGAAACTCCGCGGTGATTCACTGAAACGAGAGACTTGGAGAAAAAGCGATATTCCTATAAAAAGGGCTGCAATCAGTGAGTTGAGTCAGTTCTTGGCGAGCCGCGTAGGAGCGCCGTGATAGTGTACGGACGAGAAGACTGTGTACGTGCATCGGAAGAGTGTACGTAACTGTGAACGTGCAGTGAAACTGTAATGGACGAACTGCTGAATCGTGCATTACGTAACTCTGTGTAATTGGCAAGTGTTCAACTGTAAGTCGCTGGAAATAAAGAACATTTTGAGTTTATGCAATTGGAGTTTTAATTTCACGAACCCACAGATTCACAATACTGACTATATTTAGCAATGAGTACAAAATTTTTCCTATCCATTTCTTCCCTCATATTTTGTTTCCCATAATGCTCTACGTAGATATTCTCTCCACATGGATTGTTTGTAAGCCTGAAAAATGTCTATTTACAAACACAATATTAATCACCATATTTTCAGAGTACTTCCGGAAAGCCTGTTTCGGATTCAGCACTGCACTCCAGTTTTCACTAAGCCTATTTCAGTTTCTTATTACATTATAATGCGCTTTAAATTAGGTGAAGGCATATAGAGCACTAAAACACGTATATTATAACGATTTAAATAGCATCGACTTGCTCCATTTCTAACATGGTACCAGAACAAATAGTAACGATATTACTTAGCAAAAGGCAACAAAACTGTCAATCATACATATCATTTACACATCACTTTAATTTCTAAAGATTTTGGTTAATTAATGCAACCGCATCAAGCTTACCTTCCTTTTAAATTTCAACATCTTGTGAATAAATTCGTGTTATAATTACTATCCATTTTTCTCTAGTATTGCTCAAATTAATAAAATATTTCTATTGCTGCCAATTACGTTAAATATTATGTCACTCGTCATCTCAAATGCATTAGCATATTACATTTCAAAAATGGATTAGTTATTTTTGCATATTTTAGAATTTAATAAAACACGTTATGATCTTCACTACATTAGACTGTGAAAGAAGACGAAGAACCCAAATATTCGTTTTTGTGTATATCACGAAGATTATGTACCACTTACACGAATAATCACTGCGTCATTATATTGATGCGTCAATGCAATACTGACGATACAAATTTGAATTTCATTTTTTCTGATACCAATTACAGGAATTATCAGTTCCCTACAATGCTTCAAGCAGCATTGGATGATATCTCTCCCGATTCATATGCAACAGATTACTTCAAATGCTACGGGAGCTACCATATTTATCGCTTTTGCTTCCTTCTTACTCGGGAATTGGTACGCGTTTGTTATCTCCTAGTCGCTTTTGCTGACTTCCGGGGCCCTTTATTTTGAAAAAAAAATTGCTTGAATGTTTACTATTATTGAGTTTTGGTAACCTCTAACCTTTTATGTCCATTGCATTTATTCCAATATGGCTGTCCGATACTTTGATAGTCATCATGTTAGGTTCCTGATTCGATATCTCATCAGCGCATTCAGAAATCTTTCTGGTTATTTACATACTTCCATAACGCTCTATTATTATTTGTATCCAAAACTATATAAAGAACTGAAGGCGTGGCTGTTACAATGTTTTTATATTTCAATCCTATGTCCTTGAGAGCTTCAGCGAGTAAAATTGTAGAATCTGAGAACCGAGAAAACATGGAACTTTGTATTTGAGAAATAATGAATTATGTTACAAATAAAATATCAAATTACCTCACAGAATAGGTATTTAGTATCATAACCCAAAATGCATCTGACACGAAATAGAAGAAAATGCCTACTAGATAATTCTCTTTATCTGCGTCAACAATCAGCAGCCTTTTGCATTTCATCTGTTTTTTGCGGTCAGCTGAAATTTGTTCATGCTTACGCTTTTAATGTACGTCTAATGCCAGAATCATGGTTTTACAAGACGCTTCAATACTGAATATCGAAAGGAAGCAAACAGATCATCATCATC
The DNA here is from genome assembly GCA_030765055.1 of Mantis religiosa. Lineage (NCBI taxonomy): Eukaryota > Metazoa > Arthropoda > Insecta > Mantodea > Mantidae > Mantis > Mantis religiosa. Next base: position 258,200,506 of record CM060950.1, read on the forward strand.
ATCATCATCATCATCATCATCATCATCATCATCATCATCATCATCATCATCATCATCATCATCTCATCATCATCATCATCTTCATCATGATCATCATCATCATCATCGTCATCATCGTCTTCGTCATCGTGATCGTCATCACCCCCACCACCACCACCACCACCATCATCATCATCATCATCATCATCACCATCATCATCACCACTATTATTATTACCATTATTACGACTATTATTACTAATGTTACTACAACTAGTACTACCATTACTATGAAGATGATGATGATGATGATTATTATTATTATTATTATTATTATTATTATTATTATTATTATTATTATTATTATTATTATTATTATTATTATTATTATTATTATTATTATTATTATTATTATTATTATTATTATTATTATTATTATTATTATTATTATTATTATTATTATTATTATTATTATTATTATTATTATTATTATTATTATTATTATTATTATTATTATTATTATTATTATTATTATTATTATTATTATTATTATTATTATTATTATTATTATTATTATTATTATTATTATTATTATTATTATTATTATTATTATTATTATTATTATTATTATTATTATTATTATTATTATTATTATTATTATTATTATTATTATTATTATTATTATTATTATTATTATTATTATTATTATTATTATTATTATTATTATTATTATTATTATTATTATTATTATTATTATTATTATTATTATTATTATTATTATTATTATTATTATTATTATTATTATTATTATTATTATTATTATTATTATTATTATTATTATTATTATTATTATTATTATTATTTTTATTATTATTATTATTATTATTATTATTATTATTATTATTATTATTATTATTATTATTATTATTATTATTATTATTATTATTATTATTATTATTATTATTATTATTATTATTATTATTATTATTATTATTATTATTATTATTATTATTATTATTATTATTATTATTATTATTATTATTATTATTATTATTATTATTATTATTATTATTATTATTATTATTATTATTATTATTATTATTATTATTATTATTATTATTATTATTATTATTATTATTATTATTATTATTATTATTATTATTATTATTATTATTATTATTATTATTATTATTATTATTATTATTATTATTATTATTATTATTATTATTATTATTATTATTATTATTATTATTATTATTATTATTATTATTATTATTATTATTATTATTATTATTATTATTATTATTATTATTATTATTATTATTATTATTATTATTATTATTATTATTATTATTATTATTATTATTATTATTATTATTATTATTATTATTATTATTATTATTATTATTATTATTATTATTATTATTATTATTATTATTATTATTATTATTATTATTATTATTATTATTATTATTATTATTATTATTATTATTATTATTATTATTATTATTATTATTATTATTATTATTATTATTATTATTATTATTATTATTATTATTATTATTATTATTATTATTATTATTATTATTATTATTATTATTATTATTATTATTATTATTATTATTATTATTATTATTATTATTATTATTATTATTATTATTATTATAGAAAAAGAATTGACCAAAGGACAATTTGTTGAATTATTGTAATTATAAGTATTATCACATCAGCACATAAATACTCAATACTCTTAGGACCATTACGTGTGGCTATCGCTTCCCACCATTTTTCCAGTTTGTCGAGAGAGAAGCAAAAAGAGGTGGGGGAGGGGGAATTTCAGCCGGAGGTTATGCCTCACTGGTGTCCCAAATCTCTCAATTAGGCAGATCTGACTGCCATGCCATTATCCAATATATAACTATGTATTATGTATGTATTATGGCTTTTTTGTCAACGTTCAAAAGTCAGGATGCCCGAAAAGAAATGTATATACAATAACCTTTCTATTTTATTAAAGACTCGCGTTGTTTATTTAGTTTTATTTTATAATCAAGCCACACTTTAACCCCAGACGAATTTTAATACACATTGTAGAGATTTTAAATACTAAACATTTGGACCTATTTTCTTTACATTTAGATATTTTGATCAAATAATTAGGTGTCTACAACGATATCATTATATTTTTGAAGCTTCCTGCATTTTTGCGTACTATATTGAATAATTGCATAAATGAAAAGTAGTATATTATAACGGTGGCGTCAGTTGCAGCGATCATATGATTTCCTCCGGTGTTTCGGAACTTTTTTATGCGAGGGCTCGTTTATATGTCAGAAACCGAAATTTAACTGAAGTCTCTATGTGCATTCGTGTATATGAAGGTTTGGAGCAAACTTCTGTAAAAACCCGGCTGCATATAATAATAGAATAAAATACGAGTGTTACAGTCAGATTCATCGTTTATCCATTCATCAACATACTTTACTTAAACCAGTAATTAAAAGCAAACATTTGCAGGAAGGCTTAAAATTTACGTCTTCTTATAGGCATGATTGGAATAGAGGAATGCAGTAGATGACAAATTAGTAATATAAGATCAAATACGTAATCACTTGTAATCAGCCTTTATTACATACATCATTGTACATTGCTAAATTATAAATAAAAGAACAGTGTTGGTTTAAGCGATAGTAAAATATGCCATAATCGCCATGATTGTCTTCGGAATACCCTTTTCTTTGCATGTGGAGAAGCACATTAGGAAAAAGTAAGAAATAAAGAAATAAATAAAAACAAACCAAGGAAAGAAAAAAGAAAGAAAGAAAGAAAGAAAGAAAGAAAGAAAGAAAGAAAGAAAGAAAGAAAGAAAGAAAGAAAGAAAGAAAGAAAGAAAGAAAGAAAGAAAGAAAGAAAGAAAGAAAGAAAGAAAGATAGAAAGAAGGAAGGAAGGAAGGAAGGAAGGAAAGAAGAAAGAAATTAAGGAAGAAAGATTGGAAGGAAGAAAGAAAGGATGGAAGAGAGAAAGTAAAGTAACATACAGGCCAAAAACAAAGAATATCTCGAACAATTGTACGTGGCATGGCTCCGTTTGTCAGTTCGGGATCAAAATACTTTGCGCAGTAAGGTTGTCCACATCTTGCAGTTTACCACTAATGCAAAAGCCATTTAATATAAAGAGGAGACATTCCTAGAAAATTCGGGATATACATTTAATGTATTACGAGAATGTGCTCAATATGTCGTATTTTAGTCAAAATCACTAAGGGCATTTCTGAGAAAGTCAAAATTTTCGAAAAATAGTTGTTGATTTCGGTAGTTTGTTTGGGGGAATTGCCTTAAGTATTTCCTAAGCATGTACACGCTGAACTGAAATAGTAGTTAGGGTATTTATTTAAAAATTTGTTTTAGAGTTATCCGGTTCACAGACAGACAGACAGACAGATAGACACACACACACACACACACACACACACACACACACACACACACACACATACACACACATACTCACTCATTCACTCACTCATAGACACAGGGATCGTTTTGCAAAACTGATATCACGGACTCAGGGGGTTTCAAAACGTTTGTTTGCGATGAAATGCTGGTATTGTTTTTGTCTGGAATGTGCTTATCTCTGGATGCATGCATCCTGTAGAGATAGCGTTGCAGCTGGCACACTGCAAGGTCTTCTTGTGCTGTTCATAAAGAGAATCTTTTGTTACCACTGCATTGAAGGTGTAAGGAAAAAGCATTTTTCCCACCACAAGGAATAAGGTTAAGAAGATGGGAGTGATATTTGAGCTCGGGCCTGCCCCAATAAACTTACATGCACGCTCTCTATTCTGTCCGCCTCAGCTGGTATCAGGGTCGAGATGGACAATAACCTAAACTGATCACAGACTTTCGCAAGACCTGTTACCTCTCTCTGTCACGACACTTCCCAGCAGAAAGTAAACTTCAGCGGACCTGGGAGTCCTAGTTATAGCATCGATTTTAGGTGTGTTCGCAGCTATAGTACATCTAGAACTCTTTGAGTTTGTCCAAAATACTACATAGCATACATACTGCTTCCACTGAGAGCAAATTTGCACGAAGAGTTATATGGATACATAGCAGATGAACAATCCGATACTTGCTGTAAATTATATACGGGAATTCAGGTCTCCTTGCGATTCTTGGTGACTTGCTGTTCTTATGCTCACTGCAATATTTCTAACCCACTACTAATATCGCTCGGCGTGGTGTCCGTTGGTACAGAGCGAAAACTCCTAATGAAAAGCTAATCTACCATTTGGATCCAATGCAACGATCGTTTAGAACTGGAGACACTAAAAGTTATTTGAGACCATCAGGATTATACAGAGTTTTCTAGCGCAACTTTTTATGAGCAAGCTGACGGCCATGGTTAATCTATTTATTTTGTGGATTCAGATAGTGTTTAGGCGGTTAGTCATTCCTCTTAATGTGCTGTGGATCATGATGCTAGGCGTTGAGTTATGAGGCTTGGTCTGAGGCTCTAGCTTTAGGAATTGCAGGGTATGGTCCTAAAATTTTCGAGTTGAGGTTGCTAGTCCAGTGACAAAAGGTTGTTAATCTTGTGGTAAGTCCTACACTTATACTTTACTACTTCTCCCAATTGTATACTAACCTAACCTAATGTAGCCCAATGCTTGCTTCATTCATCATTCTTTAACCTAACCTAGTACTGTTTGTGCTTTTGGCATCTTTTGTTGCCTCTGTTAGCCTAACTGTTCTCTTTCCTCAATTTCCTCAATTCTACCACTTTAACCTAACATAATATACTCCTTTGTTTTTGCCTTCTATCATCATTCTTTAACCTAACTTAGTTGTGTTTTTGGTATTGGCATCCTTTGTTGCATCTGTTAAACTCACCGTTCTCTTTTTTTTTAAGTTCCTCTGTTCTACCACTTTAACCTAACCTGATATACCCGTTTGTTTTAGCCTTCTTTCATCATTGTTTAAATTAGTTGTTTTTTTAAGTTCCTCTGTTCTACCACTTTAACCTAACCTGATATACCCGTTTGTTTTAGTCTTCTTTCATCATTGTTTAAATTAGCTGTTTTTGCTATTAGCATCCGTTCTCTTTTCTTAAACTCCTGTATTCTTACCTCCTAAATTTATCCTAAGCACGTTTCTTTTCTCCTCTATCTAAACCATAATCTCTAAGCTCAACTATTTTGTGTCATGCTAGTTACTTGTATGTATGGTGTAAAATTATTGAGGCATATCGATGTTAGAGCTGCTAGAACTATCTTTGCCACTGCTAGACATATATATATATATATATATATATATATATATATATATATATATATATATATATATATGTCGATTAGAGATGTTTATACAGTAAATTTAACGCTTTGTGATTCTGCCTCTATTTTTCTAAAGATTCAGGGCTTCTTGTTGCTAGGGATTTTGTTTCTCGTGCGTTCCCTATGCTTTCGGGAACTCTATTCCACCTACTAACTTTTGAGGCCTTATGCTTATATCTTAGGTTTCCTGATTAAGTCTTTTGATTTATTACTGCTATTACTGGAATTATTTCATGTTTATGGTGTTTTAATCACGTTTAAAACAGAACTTGGAATTATTTCGGTATTTTTCAAGTTTTAATCACTTTTAAAACATAACTTCGAATTATTTCGGTATTTTTAAAGTTTTAATCACTTTTGAAACAGTACGTAGAATTATTTCAGTATTTTTCATATTTTGTTGTTTTAAAACAAAACTTACAATTATTTCAGAATTTTTCATGTTTTAATTGCCTTTGAACCAGAACTTATAGTTATTCAATATTTTCATGTTTTAATTTACCTTAAACCAGAACTAGGAATTATTTCATATTTTCATGTTTTAATTGCTTTTAAACCATAACTTGGAATTATTTAATTATTTTTATGTTTTAATTGCATTTAAAACAAAACTTAATATTATTTCAGTACTTCTTTCCACTAACTGTATCTTAACGTACACTCATTGCCTCTTATTCTTTTAGCACGAGCCCCTAAAGCATTTGTATTTAACTATTATAAAAGCATTTTGTATTTTTCAGATCTGTTTTCTTCATTGAAGATATTAATTTTTTATTTTCTTAATTTCTAATTTTTGTTTGAACATTTTCAGCTCCAACTTAATCTACAGTTCTCCATTAAGTCCAAAAAGGGAACCGACCTCTAAAAGTAAATATCCTTCGTTTTTCTGTATGCTCTTCAGTTGAATGTACATAAAATTAATTTCAAGCATTCATTTTCTTGCTCTTTGCGGATGTATGCTGATTGTGTGCCTCCATGCCATTCAATTACCTGTTTTCTATCCGATTTCTCCATTTGCGCCGGCTACTCCCTCACTAAAACGCTTAAATGTCGCATCCTATCCAATTGCGATGTTAAACCCTTCAGTTTCTACTATGAGCACGAATTACTTGATTTAATGCCCAAAATGCAAAGTAATATTTTGGTTCTCCACTGAATCGGTTGAAAATAAACCGTTGGATATAAATCTTCCATTATGGAAACTAAAATTATTTTATTTGTATTTCTATTTTTTCTCATCTCTCTTCTACATACAATTTCATTGATACATTGACATTTGTAACCTTTCTTTCACACAATAACAAAATGACTTATTCACATCTAACGTACCCTTTCTACCTGTTTGCCCCAAGTCTCGGTCTCAATGTGCATAACCCCTGGTTTTTCATGTATTAATGACCCTCCTCTCCCTTGTATCCGTCGTTCTACTTTTCCAGCACTTAATTGTTATTTATTCATCAATCTTAACCATTTCAGGTATTCCCCTATATTGCTTACATTCCTCCTTTTACCAATAACATTTTCTGTAGTTTTAATACCTCCCCCCATCCCTAAAACTGTCCCACATTTGTTGCCAAATTTGTGTCTCCATATCTTTGTTTATTTGCAATAAGGTACACTATACCACTCTGTATCCTTTTCTCCACACATTGGGCACTTCCCTGTATCCTTTTCATATCTAATAACATTCAAATTTCTAACTCATCTCCATCCCTTTAGCCCTAACTTATTACACACATCTATGTACCTCTCCCTCCGCCACACTGTCTTTATTTCCCTATTAGTCCTCAATGATTTTTCTCCCTTACACTGGTAAATATAGCTTGGCTATCTGAATCTTCCAGCCTTAACTCTACCTCTTTCCCAAATCCCCTATAATAATACTCCTCGTTTCTCCAAATATGTCCCATACATATCAGTTCCCTTACATTTTCTGCCCAAGACTCTCCCCAATTGCTTCTCATCTCTAAACGAAAAAATTCCTTGATAATATTGTTTTCCTCCAAATTGGCAACTCTGTTGAGATATTTCAATACCTTTGAGACAATTTTAACCCTTGCCGAATGTTTTCCCAACTATAATTGTGCTGCCCCATTGGGTGAATCTGCCGCTAAGCCAAAAATATATTTACAGAAGGATCTGTTAAGAACATCCACCTCTTCCCATGCTTCATCCACTCCCCATGCAACATCTTATTTTCTACTATGGCACTATAGATCCTTTCCAGGCATTTGACATTAATGTCAGGTAATTTCCTTAAACATGCTCTTACAATGCACATGGCCATTGTACCTTTTGCTAGAGCGAATTTTTTCCAGTTCAGCCCATTTACCATCACAGCTCAGTCTTATCCCCAGATAATCAAATGTACTTACGACCTCTATTTCTCTTCCATTTATCACCCATTTCTCATCTTTACGCAAACTACAACCTAGAATACCACCTCCAGAATGTCATCTATAAATAGGTTAAATAGCACCGGACTGAGTTTACATCCCAGTCTTACACCGACCTCGCTATCTATACAATCAGTTAGTTACTTTGTTTCCCTGCAGCTTGATGCAGAACTCACTATCGTGATATATTTTGGGCAGTGTTTCAATAAATTTACAACTTACCCCTCTGTTAATTTTATCCACAATGCCTCTCTATTAATTGTATCGAATCCTTTCTCTAAATCAACAAATTTCATATAAACCCTCCCCTTTTATTGCTTAAATATTTGTCTGTGACTGCTTTGATAATAAAAATATTATCAGTTGTTCTCCCTGGTCTAAATCCTGCTTGGAACTCTGATAGCTTCTTCTCCTTCTCTACCCACTTCTGTAGTATGTTTGCTAAAATACCTGTAAAGATCTTCCAAACAACAGAAAGTAATTTTATCCCTCTAAAATTTGCTGGGGCGCTTTTAATTCCCTTTCCTTTGTAAATGGGTGCTATCATGCTTATCCTCCACTTCTTGGGAACCTCCCTCATTTACAATATTTTATTAAATACCTTTATTACTATGTTTCTACGCATCCCTTCAGCTACCTACACTTTCCAAACCTCCCCTGGTATACCATCAGTCCCACTGGATTTGTTGGCTTTTAAGGTCCTAATTTGCTCACATAACTCGACGTTTGTATTTTCTTAATCTCGATCATTTATTAAATACTGGCTTCCCTGGAATCCCATTTACATTACTTGTAAACAGGTCTGTCCTAATAAATTTTCAAAATGCTCACACCATTGGTCTGAACTTATATTCTCACTTCTTGCTCCTTCTTTATTTTGACCTTTAACTATTGGCCATGTCTTGTTCGTATCATTAGTTTTTGCTGCCTTATATAGCATTCTACCTATTTTTATTCCCCATTCCCTCTTTGTTTCTTCCATCAGGTATATATGCCCATCTAAGCGTCAAAATTTTTTCTCCCTTCTCTCTTACTCCTTACTGTCTCCATCTCCTTAACTCTTGCCTTACTCTTATTTTAGCCATTTTACAATCTTTATGTGACCAACATCTATTTTATCTTGAAAACCTACCATCTTCGTTTCAACCCCGCCCTCGTTATACAATATTCTAATGTTTCAACAGTTTGCTCTATTTTATTGGTATTTCCTAAACCACTTTCTCTCATATGCAGTAATTTTCCCCCTTCTGAATTTAGTTCTTTACAAAAAGTATCATGCTTTTCCTCTCTCCACCTATAAATTTCCACAGCACTTAGACAATCAGTGCCTACTTCTGCAAAGTTTCTATATCACTCCGTGATATAACATTCATAATCTCAAAATCTATTATCCAGTTTTCAATCCCTGGCGAGCACAGTACCATGTCCACCACACTCTGGCCATTTCTAAATTTCATAAATGTATATTCCCCTTCTGTATCCAACACTGCTCCTCACAAAGTTCTAAAATCTTCCTCCATTCGCTATTAATAACCTTATCTTTGCCATGTCTCCTATCTGATGGATACTCTTTATCATATTCTTCACTTGGGTTATTCAGTTTAACCTCGTTATCCCCAGTTCTTGCATTTATATCCCCTGCAAGTATTATTTCTACACTTCCGTATTTATTTTTCAGTTCCTCTGTTCCCCAACTTAATTTCCTGAACACCCTTGTATCTAAATAATCTGATATAGACGGTGGATTATATACTACAGCAATACACACCATTCCTCCTTTCTTAAATATATCACTCATGGATAGCCGCAACATCGATTTACTCCATAGATCCTTTTCTCCTCTCATTTTGCACCCCTTATATACCCTTACAAAGCATCCTATACCACTTGAGGCTCTGCCCCTTCTGTTGCTCTTCACGCCCTCAATACTATAAAAAGTAAATCCTGGAATCACTATATTTACTTCCCTTTCTAGCCATGTTTAAACCACCAATAACAGGGCACATCCTTTCAACACAGTTTGAACCTCACCACTGCACACTTTTTCATATAAACCTTCCTCATTCCAAGCCATCACCGAAAATTCGAATCCCTATACTGACCCTTTTCTTTCAATTGCGTATTTTTCTAAATTCTCTTTCCGTCTAGTCCGCACCCCCTGTTTTAGCTCTAAAATACTGCCCGAAGGCATTGAAACTACATTTAAATCTTCCTGATTCCAGCTGACTCTTTATCTGTCGTTCCACTAGCCGTCCCCTCACGCAGTTACAACCAGCTGATCTCTTGAGCCATGTGTTTGTTTATCTTCTCTCATGTATGGCGTCATCTGTTTTGTCAGCCTACCCGGTGACGTCACTGGTGACGTACCTCCCCTCACCCTGCTCTGTTGTTCTGAGGTTACCGCCGTTGCTTCCTTATGTATTCGCCTTTCCTAACCTGTGCCATCTGCTGACTATATACAATCTCTGCCACGCACCGTACGTATGATGTAGCTCCCGTCCCCTGCTATGTCATGCTGACTTAGTTCCTGTTTCACACCGTTTATCCATAAATCCATTCCTTTAACAAAGGCTTTTTACCGGCTTCTATTGCTTTTATTATTTTCATTAGAGCTGTCGATTTTAATCCCCTCTGTTTCTTTCCCAGATCGTGTTCCATGAATATTTTTGTCCCATTTAGTTGCTTACTGCTTCTCAGCACTTCCCAATTGAATTTCGTTGCTGCAGTTTTAACTATGATGGGTCTTGGTCTTGGTCCTTTTCGTCCTTTCCTGAAACTGTTCACTATTTCCCATCCCCCCAGCTTTAACTTTAATTTCTCCTGAAATACCTCTTCTACGTCCTGCCAGGCTCTTATGTCCCTTTTCTTTTCTACACGAAAGGTGATCAAATTCATTTTCCTGTTTCCCTCCTCCAAGTTTTCTAGACGTAATAATCTGCCTTCACACTCTTTGATTTCATCCTTTATCTCGTCCTCAAATTTTCCATTACTAATTTGACCTCGCCGAACCTTACTCCAATTTTTTATCCTAGTCTGCTTTCCATACTTTTCATTTCCTTAGTGATATTTTGCAGCATTTTGCCTATCTGTTCCATCGTCGGTCCCAGATTTAATTCTACTCCTCCAATAGCCAAAAACGTGCATATTATGAAAGATAAACCACCAATATATGCCCATTGTGCCTTGTTCTTTCTTCTGAAATTTAATTTTGCTGGCATCGAAAGCACCTATCCTCGCTCGGTGCATTTGTATATCCATTATCTTCGTTTACGAGCGCGCGCGCACTAATACGTTCGACCTCTCTCGCATCCGGCAAGTCCCCAACGAAAAGTAACATGCTTAAGGTTGTTTTGTAAAACTCACAAATTTGGGGATCATGATTGCCTTTGGAATTATTTTTATTACGCATCCAGCATATTCCGTGGGTGTTGTAATAAAATGGTAAAGGTTTTCTCTGAAGAGCTTACAATTGAATCCCCTCTTTCATTTTACCACTCTTATGCTCAAAATATAATTCAACCCCCTGTTTACCCCCATTGGAATATCTTTCAGTACCTCACTCGTGATTGAAATTCTTTTTTTTTTTTTTTTCCATTTTTCAGGCTTAGTTATTTTCTCCATTTCCTTAGTAACATCTCTTTTCAACAATTATGAACAGCAATTCCCCTTATACAATTTAATTCCAACATCATGTCCTACCAATCTTCCTGGCCACAGGCCAGCCGTTGCTCTAATACTTCATTCCCTTGCTTTAGACCACATTCCTGTAGTTCTTATCGGCGAATTCCTAGACCCTAATTTTGAGTTTCTTCGCTCTAGTTCTCACCCTGCATGCTCGGTACCTAATATTTTCATTTTCGTAACGCACCATAACGATATTTCAAATTCCTTTGAATGTAATTATGTTGCACAAAGTCACATCCATGGTTTTTATGGAATAGTTGGTGCATGGCTTCACCTTCAGAATTTATATATTGAATGGTTATCGTATGACCAGATGCTGGGATATAATTCATTCACGGTTTCTTCAGAAAACGTCTCCTTCCAAATTAATTTTAAAATTTCCATTATGAAACAAGTAGGCTTTCCGCTTCGCCATTCAATTTGCTGGGTAGATATTACTCTGGATATTTCCCATTATATTGCAATTCCTTCGTTTTACAATCGAAGGCTAAATATATGCTAAAGGTGTCTTTAACATGCGTTTCATTCACGACCATCATGCCCGCCTCGATAGCGTAGTTGGTAGTGCGTCTGCCTCACGTTCAAGAGGCCCCGAGTTCGAATCTCGGTTAGAGTGAGTTAACTGGATAAGGTTTTTCCCGGGTTTCCCTTATCCTGATAGACGATTGTCGGGTAACTCTAAGCTCCATTAACTCCGGACTCATTTGAGCATTACTTCACCCATTTCGTTCATCGTCCGATATGACTTAACGTTGGAGGACGTAAATCACAAAAGAAACCGACTTTCATGCCGCTTCAACGGGTTGGCTCTTCCAACTTGAACATGTCCCTCTCATTCAACGGCTGTCCAAATTTAATTGCACCTCCGCTTTCTGCTCCTCGTTTTTGCATCCGCTGTAAGTAATGTGTTTTAAATACCTGTTCTTCTTAATATAGTTTCTCATCGACATTTTCTGATTCCCCTTTATCGCTATTTCTTTTCAAATGGATCTGACAAATAAGTAGGTTGTTTTTTGGAATCCACTTTGACCACGTGGAGTTCAGCCTGTTTCAATGACTACCGAAGCTTTAATATTGTTTACCCCAAACTTCATGTTAATGTGACCTGCTCTACTATAAACGTTGATTGCAGGCTCTGCATCAAAGTACCCCGATAATACGGGTTGCAATTGATTCAAGCACCAAAAGTGGTCCAAAATCACACAATTGTAACAAAACCTTACACAGGTGCTGAGGATTCTCTTTGCGTTTCAGTGACCATTTGTTTCCCAATCATTTTGTTATTGACGCCGGGGGGGCCGTTATTTGCTTGAAGACACAGAAAATGCCAACGCGAAATTTTAATGGAGTCATGGGATATTTAATCCCTGACTCAGTCAACATTATTTATAATTGAAATAATATTTTCAATAAATAAAAGGATTTAAATTTTATTTAAGCAGTAGTTCTCTTTTTTACCCAAAGTCGTTTCGCCCTCCTTTTCCCTCTTATTTTTGTAGGGTTAGGTTTTTTTTATTTCAGCATTAATGTTAAGCTTAGGCATAGCTTACCTTATTTATTTAGATCGTATTCAGGTGCGTCTTCAGGCTCTTCTTCGTATCCTGCAGCATAATTCCCCATCTCCAAATCATCCTGAACTTCATATGCTTTATGTAGTTTAGTTATAAGTTTAAACAATCTTTAAAAATCCTTCTGCATTTTATTCACATTTTCTCGAATTTTATGCACCAGTTCAAATTGTTTGCTAGTATTTCCCTTCCTTTCCACTATCTTCCTCCTCACTACCCTAATTTCATTCTCCATCTCGCGCATATTTTCCTCGCAGGTTTCCATGCCTCCCTTTGTAACCTCAATCTCTTTCGACTTATGCTTCAACTTCCCCTCGCATTCCACCCTCAACTTCACCTTCATTGCATTAATTTCTTTTTACGCTTGTCAACGGCAGCTTTTCTAATACTGTTCACCGACAATTTCTTTGCCTCTTCGTTCGAATCCCGTCCTGCACATTCTGAACTTAGTCTCAAATTTCGCTCTACACTCCATCTTCTAGACGAATGTCGGGTGACTCTAAGCTCAATGAACCATGGACTCATTTGAGCATCATTTCACCCAATTCATTCACCATCCGATATACCTTAACGTTGGGGCGGACGTAAATGAAAAAAAAAACTCCATCTTAAACAATGCTTTACTCTCACTGATATTTTTTTCCTCCAACCTCATCGTTCCAGTCCTAGTTTCCTCACTCTCCAAACAAATATACAGATTTCTCCGAAAAATAACTGTTTAACTCGTTCACTATATTATAGGCCAAACTCAATTCCGTTTCCTACGGTGTTATCTTCCAAATCGGTATCAAACCATCCAGAGAACTAACATTGGA
>CM060950.1:258219283-258224283 GCA_030765055.1 Mantis religiosa
TTTCCAGGACCTTTTTATAAAGCTGGATATGAAGGTACCTAAGCTGCTTCCTAAGGGCGACGGAATGTTACCTCCTGGGTTGCGTGCAACGTCCTATGTAGATCTCAGCATGACGATATTAGATTGAACTGCGATGCTTATGTTTATGGGTCCGAAACCTATACATTCAGCTTTCATAGCAGCACCTCCAATTTTAGCGCAATATACCGAGCCATTTTATACGTCCGACAATGCCAGACGGACGATTGGTTAATTTAGAGCGATTCCCTCACTGCCCTTCAGAGCATCCAGCAGCAGTGCAGTAACCATCCTATTGTACAGCGTGTCCTTCGCGTTCTATTTGCCTTCGGCTTTAGCGTGTGGTGTGCCTGGATTCCTGGACATGCCGGTTTGCGGAGCAATGAAATATCGGATATGGCCGCTAATTGGGCAACGTCACAACCTAGGGTTTCTCTGGCCAAGTGATGTCAGCAGACTTCAGTCTTGTACTGCGGAGAGGGGTACTATCCTGCTGCCAGGAAGAGTGGTCCGCTCTCCGCAGGAATAAACTCAGAACTGTCAATGAACTTCCGATTCCTTGGGTATCCTCCTGCCGCTCTTCTCTTCGGGAGGAGGTCAGCCTGACTCGTTTACGGATTGGCCACGGATTTTTACTCATAGTTTTATGTTAAAAAGGGACCCTGCTCCAGTTTGCCAGATCAGCGGCGGAGCTCTGTCGGTCAGCCATGTATGTATAGAGTATTCTAATCCAACCACTGTTCGCCAATCTCTCCAGTGGCCGGCCAGATTTGCAAGGATTCTCTCGGATAACGAACAAGCGGTGGCCAAAGTCTTTAAGCTGCTTTGAACTGTTGATTTTAGAATTTAGTTCTCAATTTTAACTTTTAAAAATTCCTTATCGCTTCATGGTTTTAAGTGTCTTTTAGATTTTTACTAAGGTGAGTGTCTTTTATCTTATTTTAGGTAAGATGAATCTATTTTAGCTATTTTATCTCCTTTTTTAGCATGTTTTGCTTTTTTCAAGCGCGCTGATGACCTTGCCGCTGAGCGCCCATAAACATCATTCGTTGATTCTCTCATTCAAATTACATTGCCTTTTATATTGCCTATTTCCTTTCTCAGTAATGGCCGACACCATGCGCCACCTCGAGCGTTCTCGATGCCTCTTCCCCCCTCTGCGATGAAGAACGCAGCATCATCGCCAGATTGCCAACGCAACAACTGCAAAAATTAACACTTCTAGATGTTGATTGCGTTTGGAATTCCCCCAATTTGGAATGCCAAAACTCCTTTTCCAAATTCAAACCATGCCAAATCCACTGCAACCAACCTTGGCAGCGCTCTCACATTGACGGTCCTGCCCCTTTCATTTCCAAATTTTCTTTTTGCACCTTAAAAATATCTTTTTTCCTATCAGGAATGGCTGCCGTTATGTGCAAATACCTTAGGGTTGGATGCAGCCTCTGGTACCTCGATTTGCACGAACGATCCATCACTGCTGATTTAGGTGACTATCACATCTATTATCCGCCTCAAGATGTTATCACGGTGTGGCACAAACCCACGTTAAACTGCAGAGGCATGTGCCACAAATGGACGAGATGCATCGATCATTACCCCAAGTACTCCTATATCGGGTGCCGCCTGGAGTAACTAGCTTATGATCTCATTCCTTTCTTTTGCTCCTTACCGCATTGACTGCATCGCTTGTTTTTGGGCTTTGGGCTTTGAGGGGTGGTATCAAATGACGGGTCACCGAGATTATTATCCGTGTACCGTTTCCTATTCCCAACCGTACTATCCGGCTACAGAGTACGTCATTCCTACAAACCAGAACAAGGATGGACAAATATTTTTAAATTTGCAACTACTTCAATAAATTCTCATTTTTATTGGAAGTACTTTTTTCATTCTTAGTATCCCTCCGCCTTCCATATCCCTCCGCATCTCACCTCCTCTCTCTCACTTTCTGCCAGTCACCGAAACGTCCGATAAGTTCATGGGTGTGCGTGGGGCTGTGCGTGGGTGATGCAGCGAGTGAAGGTTGTGCGTGGGAGACATAGCGAGTGAAGGGTGTGTATGGGGGTGTGCATGAGGTCCGTGGGCAGTGAAATTCCCCTTACTTGGGCTGAACCGCAACCAAAGAACAAATTGTCTAAGTCCACAAGGTCAAATGGCTAAGTCTACACTATCCGGGTCGATTTCCGGTTCTGTCTAAGTACGCTATTAACTACCCCCTTTACTAGGTTCCACCCGCGTATTTCAAATGCATGTTAAACACTCGATGAATTTAGTACTAATATAGATGTTATCCTGACGCTTTAATATCTATTAGTGATTAGACAGCTGACGTTTGCAGGTCTTCAAATGTTCGGTGGAACGAGCGAATACTA
Organism: Mantis religiosa; assembly: GCA_030765055.1. Taxonomy (NCBI): domain Eukaryota; kingdom Metazoa; phylum Arthropoda; class Insecta; order Mantodea; family Mantidae; genus Mantis; species Mantis religiosa. Next base: position 258,221,677 of record CM060950.1, read on the forward strand.
TATCATATCCGGAATACTTTGTTAAACTTTGTTAGTTATCTCTGTTAGGAAAAGCCCAAAACTGAGATGTCATCTGTTTCCTGAGAAAGTGGTTCGAATCCCTTGCATAGGCATATTATTTTTATTTACCACTTTATGCTCACATTTTACATTTATTTTGCCAAAAATTATTATTTTTATTTTGAGTGTTTTATTTATGTTTCATGAACTATAAGTGGTTAGTTGTTTAAACAGCCCTATAGATAGGCAAAAGTGAAATAAAAATCATTTATGCACATCTGAACACAGAAAGCAAGGAAATTACAGTACCAGAGTTAAACATGAAAGTTACACACAATTTTGCAGACATAGAATTATTGTGCTGTTAAAAATATTGTTTCAAATTAATATGATTTGTGGCGCTAGAATTACTCTTTTCCTATTCCTGGAACACTAATCCTCTGGCGAACCAAGTGCTCCAATTGATGTCCTCTTTGGGTAATGCACAACCTCATGGAATTTATAATTAGATAATTGTGAATTGGGTTTTCAGGTTCTGATGAGTATAAAAAATAATTACAATTCTGAGACTGGAACCTGTGTCAATGGGGAGCTAGGGCACAAGAGAAGTCATAATCTATACAGCTATTTCGGGACTTCACTGAAAGCACCTTTCGCTTTCAGTAGTACGACTTGTATGCCTGGCCCTATGCCATGGCCATCTCATGAGTTTTTGTGCTTAATTTAGCCTTTTAAGGTTTAATAATTTGCTGGGAGTTTTAATACTATTTCTTAAATGGCAAACGCTATTATGTATGCTACTTACGCAGAGGTGTAAATAAACTGTTGTTTAGTAATCTGTGGGTTTTGACTGTACTGCTCTATGATAGATGAGGCATGTCCCGAATTTTTTCCTTACTTTTGGCAGCCAACCCCTGCTCTAAGTAAAATAATCCGCCATTTTTATTTTAGCTGACGTTTTTGGTGTACTCATATGATAGGTCCATTTTTCCCGAGGCTTCTAATGAATTATTTGTCATGTACTATCTAATAAAAATATTAGTAAAATCAGCTAGAAACCGGAATTCGTTCTCGGTAGATGAGTAGTATGTTTTTGAGGTGTACTCAAATAAGAACCCGCAGTATCCCACTCCACAATAAATCTTCAAAGTGATATATTTTGGTTTAGAGATGAAACATACTACGGAAGTCTCGCACAATGTACCTACTTTTAATAACTAATGAAATGACAGTGTAAGTGCCCACGAAGTTAAGGTAAGATGACGGAAGGAATTGCTCGTATTCCTATCTCCCATAAATACATTTTGAGGACACCTATTCGTGTTCTACTTCATTATCAGCCTGCACACCCTATCCATTAACAAACATCCGTATTCTTGGTTTTTACTAAGAACTCTTTTATATGTTCAGTACGGTTCCTTTTTATATTCTAACTCAGTAAAACTATACCTCAGATTACTGAATTAACATGTATATACGCTCATGATCTATTAGAAGAAAGTGAAAGTTTCTTTTTTTTTTCTTAATTTACCTCCTCCAACGTTGAGTCGTATCGGACGATGAATGGGATGGGTGAAATGATGTTCAAATGAGCCCAGGGTCCATACAGCTTAGATTTACCCGACATTCATCTTTCAGGATAAGGAAAAACCACGGAAATAGCCTTGTCCAGATAAGTCACCCTGACCAAGATTCGAACTCGGGACCTCTTGAACGTGAGGCAGACATGCTACCACCACGCTACCATGGCGTGCAAGAAAATGAAAGTTGCGTGATGGGAACTCTCTGGGTTTGAATTTTATTTCAGTCTGCTGCAAATACACTATAAGCATCCAAATTTTGAAGCAGCAAATTCATTATGTTATTAAATTCAAGTTTTGAATATTCACTCTGTTATTATCATGAGATCTCATTCCACAGTTCCTCTTACCCCTTACCTTTCTATTTCCATGCAGTATATCCTTAGTGACGATTGCATTCGCTGACAGTGAAGAACAGAAGTGTAAGAAGCACGTAAACGCATGATGGACGGAGAGTTACCCAGAGGTGATATTTTCACACAGAAGGGAGAAAATATCCAATGCAAGGTATGCTATGTAGAAATTAAGGGCACTAAACCCAAATGATTGAGACAATACTGCAAAACGAAGAGCCATCAAGCAAGGACTTTAGCAAAAACAGAGGTCGAGGACCAATCACGGCCAAGTGTAGCTTCACCCTCTCAGTCCGAAAGGCTAATTTAAAATGGCAAAATTAAAAATAATTTGCAAGTGCATAAGGAAACAGCGCTTAAAAGGCGATGTGATCTGCAGTATTTCATGTTTACACCTGTTAATCATTGGATGTCGAGAGAACTTTTCAAACTACAACTTTTGCTTGAGTGACAGAAGGAGGAGATTCACCTTTGAAGAAGATTAAAACGTATGTTGTTATACATTGTGATAAGTTGAACAATTGAATGGTGGGTAATAAATTTATTGCAAAATTAATTTATTTTACTTAATCTGTATTGCTATACATCTGCTCCCACTTAATAAATCTGAAGACGGTGATATAATTTACCTACTGTTTTATTAAAACCGTTTGTTAGCACATTTGTGTGCCCCT
>CM060950.1:258229283-258286783 GCA_030765055.1 Mantis religiosa
GACGGATATTTTGTTGAAATGCTTGATTACAGGAAATGTCCATTGGTAAATTTTCGACCTAGGTAAATTCCAATAGCTAAACTGATGTAGTTTTTAGATTAAACATGTGCATTACATCGGTCTGTACTATGAAGTTCTATGTTTACAACTAGTTTAAAGGAAAATAATTCTTTCACAAATTGTTTTTAGGAGTTCAACTGATTAGAGATCAACTGTTTGCCTTACGTTCACATCTTATGCGTCTCAGTCTCAGATATGAGGTAGGTTTACTTGAAATATCTCCGTTTAAATACAACATATTAAAGTAAATAATTGCTTATTTGACAGCAAAGAAGCGATATTTTCGAGGTCAGCATTTCCCAGAAAATGTCATGACTGAAATGAACTGTATATATGCTTATTATGACTAATGCAAATGACGATTTGCATTCGTGTATTTATTAATGTTACTGTGAAATTTGCTCCTATGTTTTATCGTTCTTCCTTTCTTCTTATTCTTTCCGTGTTTTCCTTAGAATGATAACCATAGAAAAATTGAATATGACATTATGTGGAATATTCTCACTGTTTTTATAAACTCATAACGTATTAAAGCACTGTTTATAAATGAAATCGTAGGAAATTCTCAATTCCGAGGAATGTGAAACAATAGCCTGGGTTTTAAATATGCTTATGTTTCGAATATTAAAATGCGTGAGTTTTTAATTTTATCTGCATTTTGTTTTTCAAGACAGAACAGCTAAAAAACAAAAGACTGAAATCTGAAGCTGGAATAATCTAGACATTAAAAAACAATTGGGAACAGCTATTGGAAGCTAGGAACCTGCACCAAGCAGAACTTCAGTATTCAATTTTTCAAGCAATTGCTACCTTCCCAAATGAAATTTAGTCTTAGTTTTTTGTGACCTTAGCACCTCTATGGTTACATTTTATTTTTGTATTAAATATAACGTTTAAGTTTTTCATTTCCAATTTCATCCTTCTTTTGAACCTGAATGTCTTTCCCGTTTTAGGTTAAACGTTTAAATGTTTTAAAAGAAGGAGAATCATAAGCTTCGCTTCGAATTTATATTCCCTCTTATAATAATCTCTTGAAAATAATGTTGATATACGTGTCAATAAGGCTTTCAGTTGCTCAATAAGAACTGTCATGACAGGAACTTCAATTCCTGTCATGCTTTATGTCGACAAAATGACACATCCCTGTTGACGCCCTCCTCCGTTTTGGTTCAGCATTTTCTTTAGTGTCAAGTTGTTTTAATAAGTTAGGTTTTCACAATGCCGGAAGATGTGCATTTAATAGGTTTTATGTTTTACCAATAAGTGTGTGCTTATTAATTGAAAAAAAAAACTGACATTTCATTCCACCCACATTTACTTTCCGGGATGTATTATTAACATTATTATGAGGCAGTCATAGAATTAAATTTTCAGTTGAAGTAAAAGGTTTTGCCCACATTTGTGAATATTATTGAACGTTAAACCTGAAAAAAAAAACCTTTGGGTACATTTTCTTAAAGTCCTGTTTAAACATAACTGTTCTAATTTTTAATTTGTCGCTTTTTCAACCATCGAAATAGTGGCAAGGCGACCGATACTGATACTCCATATATTTTAATTATTAATCAATCTCGCTCGGATCTGTCTTCAGTACATAACCGAAAATAATGCGTATGTGGTTTGATAGCTATAGATTAAGTACTTTCTCCTCAAACAGGCATTAAGTTTCTACAACGTCTTCAAACAAAATAAATATTTTAACAAACATTAAAATAAATGACACTTGCGGGCTGGAAAATGTAAATCTATGGAGAAATAAGAACATTTTTGCGCATGAAGCATGGATTATAAAATTTGTCCCCTAACGTGGAGCACTCCTATTGAAAACTGGTATTTTATGAGGATCGTGTGATGCTATCTTAAACTGGAACTTGAAACCTTTATTCACGATATTACTGAAATGTACTATTTGGATTAAGACAAAACTCGTGGCATGAAAAGTCTTCCTTATACATAAACAATACTGCCATTTTGGGCAATACCTTCCAACATACGTTATAGGTACTTTCATCTTCCATCTAATAAATACATTAGTTCAACAACATTCCATTAATCTGTTTAAGCATTAAATTATACACTTCTGCGGAACAAACAACAAATCAGACATTCACAACATATCTAGTCACCAAATCTAGAACTTTAAGCATAACATTAGTTAACAAAAACTTGTTAGTACATATTATTTTTTGTCACACTCAATAAATATTGTCGTTCCACAGGAATTTAATAATAAGTTCTATATTTATCCACATTTCTGTGCAAAATTTAGTGCTTTGATACTTGTTATTCTGAACACAAAAGTTTTATAGCTTATATTTTTTTTGGGTGATAATTTTCATCCCGAGCTTCGTAATTTAGTATTTGTATTTCTTTCTGATGAGAAGATAGTCGTCATTTTGTGGCGCATGGAGATGCGCATGATCATCAGCGTAGTAGTTCTCTTAACGTGTCGACAACTGAAGTGCTGCAGCCGTGCTTGTCCTCTGTTGATTGGAGCGCCGCGCTTAGAGCTGACCTGAAAAGGAAGAAATTAGCCAAACATTAAAAACCAGCAAAACTAGTGCAAACATTCTGATTGCTTTCCCTAGCATGAACTTTAATACTCTTGTTTAAACTATCATCACAAGCATTTATTATTCTGTATATCTTATTATCAATAGAGATAAAGTTACAAAATTTACTTTACTTTAAATTTCGCTAGGTACCTACAAAAGAGTACGAGTGGGCTACAGCGATAGAGAAATCTTCTAACAGTTGGTGACTACATGATTGTGTTGAAATTTCATTTTCTCCATCTCTCTCTCAGGGAGAAAATGTGAAATGTGTAGCATATAGCGCCCGCTATTACTACATGTAGCACCGCAAGCGGTGACACTGATGATGCATGAGATGAAGATGGAGCACCGGTGGAATAATATGGCGGGGAAAAGCGGAGATCCAGGAGAAAACCCGTCCCAGCCTCGTGCTGTCCACCACAAATTACCCTTTGCATTCGCCTGGGATCAAACTCACGCCACCTTGGTGATATTCGAGCGGTGTCAATAGTCAGCAACGGAGCGGCACCTCTCAGAGAGAGAGAGAGAGAGAGAGAGAGAGAGAGAGAGAGAGAGAGAGAGAGAGAGAGAGAGAGAGAGAGAGAGAGAGAGAGAGAGAGAGAGAGAGAGAGAGAGAGAGAGAGAGAGAGAGAGAGAGAGAGAGAGAGAGAGAGAGAGAGAGAGAGAGAGAGAGAGAGAGAGAGAGAGAGAGATCTGCTGTGTTGCTGTCCTTTTTCTCACGGTGCTCACGACAATAGGTATAAACATTTGATAAGCTGTTCTGCTGCATTGTTCCATGCAAATGAGACACGCAATAGGCTTTAAACGTATCTTTTAAAGGCTGGTCGCTAGATAACGGCCTTGTCATTCTGTTTCCGTGGACGGGACGGGACGGGACGGGACAGTCAATCCCTAAAGAACAAAGGCCTCCTGCCAGTGTAGCCAGTTGCTGCTATGAGCTCATTGGGCACCTAAGAGCCTAATGCTTGCTTGTCCATCCCTCCTTATCCATTATGATGACCAGAGTAAGAACTTTGGACACCAAACCATTGGAACGGGGGGGGGGGGGGTTGCAGGTTGCGAGACACAGACCTATGGAACCTTCTGACATTCAATTACCTCCGCGACCAATCATAACGGGATGGAGTACTTGGTTTCAAGCAGTTGTGTTCTGGACTCGTGACCTCCACGGGATGAGATGTGGAGGAGAGCGGAACCGTTGTCCAGATACGCAGCGAGTCAGCAAAACAGTAAACATTCAACAATCACCTGTAGAAAGTCACGTAGCCTACTTGCGTAGGAAGATGCAAAACTAATTCAGTGCAGTAAGATTTACTAATATTCTCCGCATGTCTGAAGATCTTAAGAAATTTAAGGCTGTACATTCGGAAGGGCGTCAAATTATAAGTAGCGCTATGGATAAATGTGATAAGGGCTTGAAAAAACAATATTCATATCCAATGTCACAAGCTACACAATGGGCTGCCGCTTGTGTAATAAGTAGGCTGCATGTTATGTATCTTCCCAGCGTTTCTATCTGTGCGCGACTCGTATATGATTACGTCACCTTGTCTATACGTGTGTAAGTCTGTAGTAAACGCATTCCTTACAGAGTTCATAAGGCCAGAACATAACTATAAATATTACCAAAAAATAGTTGAAGTTATCAACAATTTTGATGACGAAGGCAGTGCCATCAGTACTGTGAAACGTCTCATTTCAAACATACTTTTCGAAAATATTTGGTACATACCAGTTAATTTCAAGTGTTTATCAGAAACCATCATGTATTTGGAGACTTCGAATATTGAATTGTGTACTGCGTTAAGGACTGTGGAAAATGTCTGTGAAAAAATAATCGAAGTCCCTGATGATACTAATAGTAATTGTGTTAAACAAAAACTTCGACGTGTTCTTAAAAACAATCAATCATATTCGAAACTGTGTGAAGTGCGAAATTGTTTAAATAGCAACACAGATTCAAATATAAACTGTTTCAATTATGGTCCAATAAAATCATGCGATATAGAGAGAACATTCTTTTAATACAAAGATATTTTGTCAGACAATAGCAGAAATTTCAATTTTAAGAATTTACGAATGTGAATGCAATGTATTTGTTTACTAATTAAAAGTTAAACAATGTTAATTTAATAGGCCTGTGTATCTGTTGAGAAAAGAGAGAATGAGCTCAGGGACTTCCTCGTGCATACGCGCTAATGTACGCACTCAATGTCGGAATCAGGTGTAGGGTACTCTACAGAATTCCTTCTCCCACCCTCAGTTCCTTGTAAACCAACCTAATTCTATGGACTCGGCATATCAAACATTGGGTTTGGTGTCTAAATTTCTGGCCCTGATGATGACTAATAACGTAATGTTCTGTATTCTATATTCTAATATTATTAGATCTATGTTGTATTGTTTCATTAGGAAGAAGTACAGACATTTGAAATTAAAAACAAAATATAGCAATTTTCTTGAAATTTTCTTAGCTTAAAAAGTCTTTTCTTAAATTGTGAACATTAAGGGATCCACGCTTTGCCTATTACATCAAGTTTTCATCTACCTTACCCTTTATCAATGTGACAAAATTCATTCTGTGTGAAGAGGTGTTCAAAGACTGTTTCCAGAGAATTTAAGAAAGTTTCTCATTAATGTCTTTAACATAAATTTTAATAAAACTCGTTAGAGCCGTTTTAGAAGATCAAAACCTTAAAATATGCAGCATAAGAAAGGAAGTTTAGATGGAAGGAGTATTTGTTCTTTCTTTTCAATTTTCCTGATCATTCTTTGGAAGATAATGAATCTGAAATACAAAGTTTGGTGTTTATGAAAGCTTTTCTTTTAGTGTTGCGCTGTCTACACACACACGCGCGCGCGCGCGCTCGCGCACATTCGGAAAATTTGCTGATGATATTCCTAATTTCTTTTTCAAGTGTCTTCGAATGGTGCATTCCTGGTGAAATCTGAGTATCGAATTTTAGGTTTGAATGCTATACTTGACCGAGAAAGTAAAGGTTATGAACACCAAAGGAAAATTAAACTATTTAGAGGAATAGGGCACAAGACTCAAATAATGCCTATAAGTCCTAAGATTTCGCTTTGCTTTGTACCAATAACGTTAGCACAACAATACAATAGTAGCTGACGCTATCCAGTGGCCACCACTAATCAGGCAAAGGAATTTATAGGTATTGATGTGACCGATCTTTGAGTTTTCTGAAACCCAAGATGCTCTAAAAATCTTTTTGAGGCGTACGAATTGTGCAGGTATAAGCAAGCATGACCGCTAAGTTTGGTGCATATCTGTATATTCATTAATTTATTGCAGTTTAAAGGATAATAAATTAAACTACTTTAAAATGTTGCTTGTGATGCAATTTTCTTAACTGCTAAACAATATTTCTGATTTCTGGTAATTATTCAGCTATCTCGTAAAATAAGTGTGACATTAAATATACATTTAAGTAAAAAAAACTATAAAAGCTAACGTTTCTTGAATATTGTCACACAAGTGACTAATGTCATTAGAGTATTTCATTTGATACTGATAGTGATGCGTGGGACGTCAGCCCTCATCTCCTGTTACTGTCTTGGTATGTAAATTGAAGGCTGGTCGGAACTTGTTTGATCGCCAGCCACTGTACGACAATTATGTAATGTAAAGTAAGTACATCTTGTAGGGTTTAATGTGCATTTGAGTTAATTATTTATTTATTTATTTATTTATTTATTGTTATCTGAAAAGGTTCCCGGAGCCATAGCTCATGCTAGGGTACAGTACAAAAATATGTAAAATGATGGCAAACAGCCCTTGACAATACTTATATTACATTTTTAGAGTAGGAATGAATTACCGTACAAGAATAACATATATGAAACATACAAAGATACAGACATTCACTATAACTCAAGAAATAATAGTAACAAAGGACTTACAGAAAAATAGAAGCTACATATTCTATGGGACATTAATCCATATTAATTTTTAAACAGTTCAGCTTTCAAGCCAGCTATAAATGTGTAACACTTTATCAGCTATCAATATATGCCTTCAGTAAATTTTCAGCAAATTTCCTTTTAAAACCTTTTATGTTCCTGCGGCCTTTCAGTTCCAGTGGCAGCGCATTATATAAGTTGATAACGTGTGAGGTTAAGCTGTTCAGGCCATAAGTAGAAGTGTTCACTGTTGGTTTTGTTAAGTTTCCTTTATTTCTTGTATTATATATATGTGAGGAGCTTTCAAATGTTAGATTGGACTTTAGAAGATTATTTTTTATTTTGTGGAGATATATTAGCAAGGACAACTCTATGTTTAGTTGTAATGGTAAAATGTTAGTTACATGGTAGAGTGTTTTTGTGTTTGTTCTAAAGGGTAGATTGTAGATTATTTTCAAGGCACGATTTTGAAGTACTTCGAGGTCATGAATTAAATATTTAACAGAGTTACCCCATAAGATGTTTAAGTAATCCAAATGAGATTGAATTAAAGCATGGTAGATACTTCGTAAATGATTTACACTGAATCCTTTGAATTTCAGCCTGTGAATTACAGCTAACACAGGAAGAATATTATTTTTTACATGCATGATATGGTCCTTCCATGTGAGCGTACTGTCTAGAATCAAACCTAGATATGTGATTTTTGTTACTCTTTCAATCACTGCGTTTTTAACATGTATCTTGTTATTTACTACTGGTACGTATGATCTTTTATGAAATAACATATATTTTGTTTTACAGACATTTAATGTTAACTTATTGCCCTTAAACCAGCTATTCAATGCATTCAGGTCTTGCTGTATGTCATATATCAGCTGGTGCTCAGAGTCATCTATATATAACAAACATATATCATCAGCAAACATAGTCAATTTTCCTTTTAGTCTTAAACATCCTATGTCATTTATAAAAATAAGGATTAATATAGGACCTAATACAGAAACTTGTGGAACACCATGATGAATTACTGATAGAGAACTGGAAATGTTGTTCATATTTACAAATTGTTTCCTATTACTGAGATAATTCTGAAACCAGTTGAGAGGAAGTCCTCTTACACCAGCATGCTCAAGTTTATTTAGTAATAAAGTATGATCTACAGTGTCAAAAGCCTTTTTTAGGTCAATAAATAAACCAGCAGCTAAACGATTTCTATCCAGAGCTCTTTGAATAGGTACGATAATATCTACCGTGGCAGCAAGAGTACTAGATTTGTTAATAAATCCATACTGATGATTGTGAAAAAAGTTGTGTTTTTCTAGATGCTGTAATAACCTAACTTTTACTACTTTTTCCAGAATTTTGGCAAATACAGGAATAATACTTATTGGTCTGTAATTATACATAATTACTCTATCATCTGTCTTATAAATTGGGACAACTCGTGTGATTTTACAACCATCAGGTACAGAACCTGAACTAAGTGATAAATTAATAAAGGTTACAATGTGTGGAACCAAACTGTACTTGCACTTTGTTAACAATTCATTTGATAAAATATTATCTGTTTTATTACCTTTGTTTTTTATTGTTGCTATCATTTTTAGAACCTCATTATTATCTGTTGGATATAGAAAAAGACTATTTGGTACTGAACTATAAGGTGGTGCAGTATATTGTGTAGTTATACATATCTTCACTAACTGATCAGCTATATTTACAAAGTATTGGTTAAAAGATTCACATATTTCTAATTGATTTACTATTTTTTGATTACCTACCATTATTGTTTCTATTTGATTGGAATGTACTGGGGTTTTATTTCTTAAGATTCCATTCATTGTCATCCATACCTTACCTTTTTTGGATCATAGGAGTTATTCAGTTTATTTGAGTAATATGCTTCTTGAAGTTCCCTTTTCATTTTAGTTACTTCATTTGCACATTTTTGTACAGTTCAATTGTAAGAGAGGGAAATTTGCATTTTGTTTTGCTATACAGTAAGTTTTTCTTTTTAACTAGAGCCAAAAAGTTACTATTAACCCATGGTTTATGTGTCAGTTTATTTGACACAACCTTTCGGCACCTGTAGGAGCAGACTGAAGCCCCTTCCTTTATAAACTGCAATAATGAGTTATAATATTCATTAGGGTCATTTGTGACACAGTTAAATCCAGTATTTTGTATAAATAAGGAAAGTTTATTATGATTTATAGTGTTAAATTCTTGAATTGACATTCTGGTATTGATATACTTATCATGAAGGGCCTTGCAAAGATGTTCTTTTATGTCGATTATAAGTATGTTATGGTCACTGATATCATGCATTATGTTAGATATAGATATTGGGGTATCATTGTTATTGATAAGTACATGGTCAATTAGTGTAGCTGAGCTTTTGCCTATTCTTGTTGGATATATTTTATTACCTTGTATAAAATTGAAACTTGTAATTAGTGTATTATAGTTATCAAGGCCTTTACTCTGACTGAGGTAATTAATATTTACATCGCCTATGATCATGGCTAATTTTGCAAGCTTCCTACACAGTACAGTTTCCATATCAGTGAGAAAGTTGCCAGTATTTTGATCATTAGGATTATAAACTGCAATGATATCAAGTGTTATTAGATCCCTTTTCAGGTTTATGTGTAGGATACTGTGGTCACTGTTTACTATGTTTTGTACAGACGTTTTCCATACATCTCTAATATACACTGAAATTCCACCTCCTGTCATTTTCCTTATAACATGATGTGCATAAAAATTTTTTATATTGAAAAAGTTAATTATGTTTTCCCTGAGCCAGTTTTCTGCTATGACAATTACATCTACTTTAGTTATTGTTGCCACAAGAAGCTCAATATCATCTAATTTGTTTACAATAGACCTAGCATTCAGGTACACAATTCTTACCTTTGGGCTCGGTTGAGATCTTGTAATGTTTAAATAATCATCTACAGAATCATATTTGAACTCACCTATAATGTTATCACAATCACACATGAAAGGTACAAATATTGCACTTCATCACAAAATAGAAACCTAAGACACTGCACTTCACTGAGCTTCTCTTGTTTCGTTCTGCACTGCTGCTGTGGTTTTTGTATTATTTGAGGTTATCTTATTTTCATATGCCAGAAGGTGATTCTTCCCCATGATCCTTATTGAAGGTCCAAACTGTTTTTCTCGTATGAAGATTTTGCCATCCCTGGTCCACGCTCCTACTATCTTCCCTTCTCTCCTTAAATCCCTTGTTCTTTTTGCTATGCCATCATTGAGAGCCGTCAGGTGATCATTGACGAAAATTAGTTGAGGGGGTCCAGGTTATCCCATATCTTCAGTGGATACTCCTCTTTTTGTTATTCTGGCTTGGACTATTTCTTCTTTCTTCCAATGGCACGTAAAGCGAACCAGTATAGGCGGATTCCTTAGATTGGTACTTACTTCATGTTTTCTGGAGGGAAGTCTGTGCGCTGCATCGATGTCATTGTACGTCAAATGGACATCTAAGGCATTTGCAAATTGCATAACAGTATCAAATACATCTTCCCTTTCCACTTATGGTATGCCTCTGATAATTAGGTTATTCTTTCGCTGATATTGTTTTACATCCTCGATGTCATTTTCCATCGCATCTATCTTAGTATCATAGATCGATCTTATGCTTTGCTCCATCTTGATGTTTAAATCACTAATTTTGAGTTTCAACGCTTCAAAGCACTCATTCATGAATGAAGCTGCTTTCTTCACTTCTTCATTTTCTTTTCTTAATTCCTGCACCGTGAACTCTATTTTAGTTGTTAGCTCCGCTATTGATGACTGCAGTATTTGTAGGTTAGGTTGCGGCAAGCAGTCCTCTCTCCCACACATCCAGTTTGCGTCACCATTCCCTGATATTTCTTTATATTTTTCTTTTGAAACTTTTACACATGTAGCATGGAACCATCTCAGGCACTCCCCATTACACTCTATTCTCATTTTCGAACTTTTTACTTGTTTTCCACATGGAGCACAAATTTTAGCACCTGTTGCTGCTGCCATCTTGCCACCATCACGTAACATTCTTAAGAATCCTGTCTGTTTGGTAGAATTGTCTAGAATATCCCAATATCTTTGTAAGCATGAGTACTATTTGAGCCTGGCCGCGAATTAGACCAACCTATTCCAGTCCCATCCATGGCCAAGTTGTGACAATTTGATGGAGGCTTCGGTATAATTCCCTTAACTGCGTGTTTTGCTGTGTCTAATTTGCATATAGCGAAATATGATTGTGTTACATGACGGGAGAATGCGTAATTATAAAATCTAATGTTTCATTATGGATACTAACACAAGATATTTAGTCTTAGTAGTTTACCTATGGACTGTGTCTATTCCGTGGCTATAAAATAATTGCATCAATGAGTGAAAGAGAAAAAAACATTTTTGATGGAGTAGGAAAGTAATGAGTGTGTAGAAGAAATGTAAGTTAAAATGAAGATTTTTTTTTTTTTAGATTTTGAAGGGAATATTGTCTCCACCTGACCATCGTAGCCATGTCATTATGTAATTTCAGGACATCTAAGTGTTAATATGTCTGTATTTCAAGTCAATATTTCATCATATGTGAAAGAGTGTTGTCAGACAGTCAATGTCTTTTGTGACATAATTTTAAAACTTTTTAAAGAACAAAAAACACATGTTTTCAACACCAGCAAGTTTGCTTATTGTAACTCCTGGTATGTAAGATTTTATGAGCCATATCTAGATGGTGTACACTATGCTTAAGGGTACCCTTAATACAGTGATCGCAGAAATTCAGGTTAGCAATACGCCAAGAATAGCAACGGCAGAGGGAAAAGACAGCAGTGGAGTAAGACAACTAGCGTCATCTACCTACATCACTCAGGAAACAAGTTCCGAGGCCCATCACACAGCAACGTCTCCAGCACAAAACACGCACATCCTGACACCTAGTGGGGAACGAGAGTAAAGACTTCCAGGCAGTACAAGCAATTTCGTCTGTCAGGAACACCCTGAGAAGCTCCAAGAAATAATAAACAACCAGGAGAAACCAATGATACTAACAAATTACTTACTACGTCATCTAGCGAGATGATAAGCAACTCGACAGACCTACACTACAAGAAACCTAAGGGAAATAACTGAGTTAACAACCAGGCAGTAATAAATGGCGACACAGTAAACAAAAAGCTGGAGTACATTATAGACTTTCTTGAAAATAAACTGGACCAAAAGAATGAGAAGGTCAACTGTATAATGCTAAAAGGTACACCGGAAAAAGACGTATACTAAAACTGTGACCAACAACGAACGAGCAAACGATAGGTTTGTGATATCAGAGGAAATCCGGCAAAGTAGCAGCGAGAATTCATAATGGCTAATAATAGGAACAAGGAGAAGAGGAACAGAGAGTAATCAACCAGAACACGAAACCGGACTTCAGGAAGAGGCCTGAGAGGTCAAAGCAACTGATCGGATGGTCTAGCTTGTACATCGGAAGTTTCAAACAAAACACCACTGTAAACAATATGCGGCATTCTCTTGAGAGAAAAGGCATACATTGAAATATAGAATGCGAAGAACTGAACACCCATGGAGACGGAAAAGGCTTCAAGGTTGGATTTGCCTATGACTACCTAGAGATGACCCAACCCCTGGAATTTTGGCCACAACGAATTGCCGTAAGACGATTCAACTTTCGAAGAAGTAATGAGCGATTTTGGAGATTCAATGAAGAAATCAGAACATAATAGCACTAAACTCAACAACACTACAGTAACAAAGAGAATAAACGTTCTGTTATGGAACATAGAAGGATTAAAAGGCGCAATTCAGTGCATATCGGAGGAGGCAATGGAGGGTACTGACGCATTAATACCCACAGAAAGCTTTCCGGCCGAACATATAGAGCTTCAAGGGTACTATGCAGTAGAGAGGCTTGCTAAGCCAACGGAGGGAATATCATCAGAAGGAGTCAGCTGGTTTTTGAAAGGGACAACAGGGAACATCGAATAAATCACCAAGGAAGAAAATATGATAATAGTCAAAACCACCGCTGTAGCACTGATGGATGTATATATCCATCCTTGCACACCCATAGAAAACAGAGTACACATAGAATACAAAGCCATAGTGCAAAAAGGGGCTGATAAAAGTATAATTTTAGCCGGAGATCTAAACTGCAGACTTGACAAGCGTAACACCAAAACAGACACACTTCTAGAAACACTAGAAGAAGACGGATTCACACTAGCAAATGATACCGAAATTAAAATATTCCAATAAGTATAGAATCGTGATGCATTTCAAAGAAATAGTGTATCTTTGTTGCAACACGTGCAGGCAGGTGCATTGTGTTGGATAGTTGTTCTAACAAAAGAAACGTAAGAAACAGTGTTCTTAGCAGGGTTCTAAACAGATACCACTTGACGCCGTTTGAAGAGGACATTTTTCGGAATGTTAATAATTGTATGACCGAGACTTATAATCACAATGGACAAAATAGCCAAAAAGTAGCTTTCGGCGTCAACAGACAGGGCTTCCAGAAGTGAAAGTGACAAACACACGCAGCTGTGCATAGTGTGGGGAGACAGTCTGCAGCTGATAGCCGATTAAGGCAGTTATCTGGTTCTGTCTTGTACCTGTCTTGTACCTGTCGGTACATACGTAACGACTTAAGTATTATCGCGTACTAAGTATTCTACATACGGTCACTCTAAACAGTGCAGCAGTCATTAAATCAGTTTGATACGGGCATTCATGAGAATTATCCTTACTCATACATATCCACGCATACGCGTTGACGGAACTCACTGCATACTCTGAGAGTACCTCTTTGCTTTAACCTGCGCCCCCATCTTATTTGCATCAAACTGTCGTGCCAATGTGGAACTCTTTGCCCTACCACTATTTAGCTTCACAAACAAACTGAAGATACCAATCTATATCACATATAATGGCTCCAGCACCATCGATCTAGTGTTCTATAAGGGAGGAAACGTAAAATTACAGAAACTAGAACGATCAAGTTTGTCATCAACAACCCAAATAAGGAAACATATCCCCATGAGAACAAGCTTTGGTATCGAAGTACTGCAGATGAAACAACCAGCAAATGAACCTAATATGTATACCAGGAAAATGGAACTGTAAAATATCGAACAGACCAAAAGCAACATCGAGGAAGTGAGGTAACTGATAAGAAAGGGAAATCTGTAGGAAGCACTAGAATAAGCAAGGGATATAATTCTAAAAGCCGCAAAAATCAGAATCAGAAAACGAGCTCAAATATATTTTGACCAAGAATACTGCAAAGAAAGAAAAGAATCGCTGATAGCACTAATCAGAGCAAAAATGTGCATACGCCAAAAACACCTAGAAAACTACCCAAGAAAAATAAAGGAATATAAATCTACAGTATGAAGAAAACGATGAGAGCACAATGAGAGAGAAGCAAGGAAACTAGCAGAGAATGCAATAAGAGGCACTTTTATAGCGATAAGGAAGAAATATGCAATAAAATTGCACCTATAACGGCAAAGGAGAAAAGACATCCCTACTAATTTAGAAGAGTCGCGCTAGAAAACACCATCTTTAACGTCTTCACGACGATACTCAACAATAGGTTTCTGGAAAAGCTTGAAGAAAATATCCCAGCCTGGCAATTTGGCTTCATGAACGGAAGGAGCACCATACAAACGGTGAAATATTTACTGTACCAAATAGAAGACGCTCTGAGGCACCCAAGAGGAAGATATTTTGCAGTATTCTTCGATTTCAGTAGCAGCTAAGCCGGTGCGGAGGAGAGAGATTGCCAATCAGACCAGCGCAATTAAGGAGGCATCCATATCTGATAAAGACCTTGCTCCATCATCTACCTCGAAGCCTGCCAAAACAACACCTTTGTCAGCACCTTCTTCACCTAGGCCTCCATCTGGAAGGAGATCGACAGCTTTTTCAGGGGGCTAAAGCATCAACGAACAAGAATGACAAAACCGGTTGTGTACGGTGCACCTCCAGAACAAGTCAAGACCAAGTACAAGAGGACCGATTTCCTGAAGGATACCGGCAAACCTGCCAGCCGTAAGAAGGATCCTCGGGCATCTAAAAGTTCCTCCTCCAAAGAGCCTTCCGGCGAGGACTAGGATCGACGCTTATCGTCTTCGTCGATCACCATGTCACATCGGTTTGCGGCAATTGAACCGAAGTTCTCTATGGGGAAATGGGCCACGTAGATGAGATGGTGCAGGAGGATACGGACCACACTGCCAGGAAGTATTGCAGAAGACGACCTGATGATCCGGCTGGTAAGGGAGTTGGCCTAAAACCCAAAACAAAGGCTAAACTAATTGGGCCCCTCTAGAAGTCGACTTACAGTGGAATAACCCTTCACACATTATTCCGCCTTTCAAATAGTGACACTACAATGCAACATATTGGGGCCTAGGACACATCGCCCAGAGCTTGACTTGTTAATTAGTAAGCACGATCACTTGGTCGTTTGCTTATCGGAGAATAATCTACGTCCCCTAGATTCCATCCAACTAGGGCGCTATTCTCCCTACAGTCGTGACCTTGCTCCTGAAGAGGGTAATCCTGCGAACGGAGGTACTACGGTACACGTCAGAAATGACATCTACATGGAGGATATATCTTTAAACACTAATATCCAGTTCGTTGATGCACGTACACTACTGCCGACCATACAATTGGTCGTCTTCAACATATATATATATATATATATATATATATATATATATATATATATATATATATATATATTCAACCCTAAGATGACCTAACATTTACTGGGAAGCGCAAGGAGTGACTGGGCAGCGCGTAATTCCCAGCCTCTTGTTAAAATGTAGGACTGTGTTCGTATCCACTGATAAAGATGAGTACCGGGGAGGGGCCCTTGCATGATCAGTTACACCCCCAAAGGCGATTGGGTCCCTCTGTCTTTACACTGGGAGGTGTGACCCTGTGCTGAGCAAGGTCCATACCAAGACTCTCAACTAAGCCGAGGTGGCGCCCAGGATATGAGCACGCCATCGGTGACGTCTGCAATGGTGAAATACATCACCGTTATGGTACCAAAATTTAAACCTACAACTTTGAACGGAAGTGGAAAGGAAATAGTCGGGCCTGTTGGTCCTCGCTACTTAGTAGTAACCAGAACTGAGGAACAAAGGCATTTGTGTCACTAGGCCTTTTCATCCTCCAAAAGTGTTTGTATTAGATAGCCGGCCCTCTAAAATCTTGCACTCGATCAAGAAATGGCACGTTCCTGGTTGAATCATATTCTGTCTTCCAGGCAGCAGTACCCTTGAAGGAGAGGCTATTAGGCAGCTAACGGCTGAACGTCGCAGTTCATAACAGGCTGAACGTCTCATGCGGAGTAGTAAACACCCGTGAGTTTTACGGAATGGCTAATGAAGAAATTCAGGAGATCCTCCAAGATCAAAAAGTGACGTATGCATACTATGTGCATCGACGAGAGTGAGGGGATTTGGAGCCTACCCGTACCCTGTTCCTGACCTTTAGTCGGGTAGATCTCCAACAAATGATTAGGGCAGCGTACGAGACCATCGAAGTACGCCCCTAATACAACAAACCCACTAAGACGCTACAAGTGTCAGTGCTCTGGGCGCATTAACGTAATCTGTAATTCCACGCCGACATGTAGTAACTGTGCCAAGACACAGCACGATGGTGCGTGTTCGTCGCCAGTTAAATACGTCAAGTGCTGTTCAGAACACCCATCCCGCTCTAGAGATTCCCTACGCTTTATCGAGTAAAAGGAGTTACAACAGATCCGGGTGAAAGAGAAGGTGTCCTTCTCGGAAGCCCGGCAACCTGCGCGTACTCAAATACAATCCCTCCCACGGTCCACTACTTATAGCTCAGTAGCAGCTAAGCGGCTGCCGGGGCGCGAGATCGCCTCTCAGACCAGCGATGTACGTGAGCCCATAATCTGTGAACAATCATTATTCCGCCAAAACAACACCCTTGCCTGCACCTACGCCGCTAAGGCTCAATCTGGAAGGACATTGCCGACAGAGGTATCAGTTAAAGCCTCAACCTGGAAGACCGATGGGTCTGTATTTTATGATGCACCACCAGAAGAGTTTAAGAACTATTACAAGATGTCGGATCTCCTAAAAGGTACCAGCAAACCGGCCAGCCCCAGGAACAGTGCACGGGCTTCTAACAGCTCCTCCTCTGAGGAGCCCTTGTATGAAAAGTCAGATCCGTGTCTATCATCCTAGTCGATCTCCGTGTCCAATTGGTTTAGGATCCTTGAACCGACGTTCTCCATCGGTAAATTGTCCCAATCCATTTAGGAAATGGAACAGGAGCATACAGATCACACTGGCATTTTGGCGTGCAGGAAACAACGCGACCATTTAGATGTTAAATGGGTTGGCCTTAAACCCAAAAACAACGGTAAAGTGATTCAGCTACCTTCAAAGTCGTCATAAAGTGGAACAATCCATAATATCATATTCCACCGTTCTAATGGCGATACTACAGTGGAGCATACGTGGTTTTAGGACACATTGCACACAGTTTGAGTGGTTGATCATAAAGCACGATGCACTTGTCGTTTTCTTACAGGAGACAAACTAACGTCCTCATGATTCCTTCCAACTGCGAATGTAAAACCCCCTCAGGAATGATCTTGCTCCTCAAGAGGATATTGTTACGCACACGGGCACTATGCTACTGGTCAGTGATGACCTCCATGTGGACGATATGCCTCTACGCACCAACATCCAGTTAGTCGCTGCACGTATAATACTGCCGACGTTATGGTTAGTCTATGCATCTATATTGAACCTTCAGAGGACCTATGAACTGTGCTACAAGCTCTGATTGTTAAGTTAACAACTCCCGTTCTGTTGGTGGGGGACCCCAATGCGAACCACCATCTCTGGGGTTTAACTCAAGTATGCTCGGGAAACCAAATTCTGGAACAGTTCTTGGACAGTAATAATCTGGTTCTCCTGAACACTGGAGAACCTTTGTTACTCTCTGATGCATTCATCACCCTGGCGCATCTGGATTTGGTAGTCTGCTCAATGCAGCTATCAAACTCCCTACAATGGAAGGTGATCTCTTTACTACACTCCAGTGACCACTTCACCTGTATTTTTAGCCTCCTAGAAAAAACGTGTGTTCCACATGCTTCCCCACCTGGCGTTTCGATCATGCCAACTAGGCCATTTACAGCCAGTTGACCGTTTTTAATTATGAGGAGAAGGCTCTGTAAAAGTATTAGTGGAACATCTGCCTGAGCAGATATTTTCCGCCGCAGAACGGTCTATTCCACGTTCGACTCCCAATCCTCGTTAACGTCCTGTCCAGTGGTGTACGGATGTCTGCCAGAATGTAATTTCTGCTCATAGGCGTGCTCCATGGGCTTTACAACGGTACCTCATATTAGAGAACCTGATTCAGGACAAGAAGGTGTGTGCCAGGGATTGACAAGTTATTAAGGAGAGCAAAAGGACATCCGGCACCGCTTTTGCTTCATCCTTTTATCGCCTTGTAGAATACGACATGTTAAGGCGCGCGGCGGAAAAATGCACCCACCTGCCGATCGCTAGTGTGAAATCACATGCAGGAATCGTTGTGGATCCGTTAGACGTGGCTAACATTCTTGGCAGTGCTTTCGCTCACCTGTCCACCTCCGATAATTATGCACCTGAGTTTCTCGCACTTAACAATCAGGTGCAATCTCAGGGTGTCTGCTCTCGTTCTAGGAACCTTTAAGACTACAATGGCCTTTTCAGCATGGCAGAGCAGGAACGCGCACTTTGATCCTCTCGATTATCTTCACCAGGACCAGGCGGTATCCACGTGCGATTCTAGCCACATCTCTCAACCGATTGAAGGGCATTCCTCCTTGGGGTCTATAATCGTATCTGGTTTGGCGGCTGCTTTCCTGAGAAATGGGGAGAGGCCACGTCATACTCATTTTGAAGCCTGGGAAGGACAGACATCTGCCTTCCAGCTATCAGCATATTTCTCTCACCTGCCTTGCAAGGTGTTGGAGAGCAAGATTAATGGCCGTTTGACAAGGTGGCTCAAGTCGCGAAATCTACTATCGAACGTGCATTGCGGTTTTCATCGTCGGCGTTATACGCTCGACCATTTAGTTTCCCTTTCTCCCCAGATCATGAATGCCGTTCTCAGTACGTGCCAAACCGTTGCTCTGTTATTTGATTTGGAGAAGGCTTATGACATCTACTCGAGGTATAGTATTCTCCCTATCCTCCACGAATGGGATTTTTGTGGCCCTCTGTCTCTGTTTCTTCGGGGTTCATGAATGACCGGATTTCTGGCGTACGCTAGGGCTCGGTTTTATCACGTTATTTTACTCAAGAGAATGTAGTGCCGCAGGTCTCGGTACTCAGCGTCACAGTCTTCGCCATAGCCATAAATCCTATCGTTAACTGTGTTCCTCCTGTTATTTCTTTGTCCTTATTTGTGAGTGATTTTGTCAAATGTATTAGTTCCCGGCGGACTTCTCGCCTTTAGCACCGACTCCAATCCTGTCTTGATCGGCTCTGTGATTGGAGTTTTACATCTAGCTATAAGTTTTCCGCCGGGAAAACCATCTGCGTAAACTCTTGGCGCCGGATGGCATTTCCTTCAACCAAGTTATTTCTTGAAGAGGATGCCCTTATTTTGACAGCTGAGGCGAAATTGTTAGGCTTGATTTTCGATAGGCAACTCGTACTTATTTGCGATCTAGGTGTGAGCGTTCTCTGAACTATATACGCATTTTTGTGGCACATCCTGGTTAGCTGATCGGACTACAGTGCTGCGTTTGTATCGTTCTCTAGTGGGATCCAAATTAGATTATGGGTGCATTGTATATTCTTTGTTACGCCCCTCTGTTCTCCGACGTCTAAATGCCGTACACCTAAGTAGCATTCGAGTTGCCACTGAGGCATTTTCCACTAGTCCAGTTGAGAGTCTCTATGCTGAGGCTGCAGAACCCCCGTTATACAATCGCCGTGTGGTTCTTCTGTGCAGCTATGCGTGTAGCCTTTACAGCTTAAATAATCACACCTGTTTCCAGCTTTCTTTTTTACGATTCTCTGGATCGCCAATGTGCATTTAAGCCATCGTCTTTACACCATCCGAGGGTTCGCTCCGCTCGCTTCTATAGCACCTGAATGTTGACGTAGTACCAACGCTTCCTAGGGGAAAATCTCGCTCTTCTCCCTGGATACGCGAAGAGATCCTTTGCAAACTTGGACTCACATCCATGGCGAAAGTTACGAACCCTGTATCCGTGTATCGTTCTGCCTTTTTAGAACCGAAGGCGCTATTCGGCGCTGCCATTTTATCTATACGGATGGATCTAAGAGCGAACTTGGAGTCGGATGTCCTTTGGTTTTAATCGCAGAAGTTGTACCTTTGGTTTACTGCAACAGCATTTTATTTTTACTGCGCAGCTTTTTATTCTTTACCACGCCATTTTATATATTGAGCGGCATTCTATGCATACCTGCGTGATCTGTACGGACTCCCTCATTGCGTTTTGTTTGACTGAGACCGAAGATGTATGCTCTCAACATCCATGGAGGTGTAATCAATAGGACAAAGGGCAAGAAGCATAGCGAGCGCTCTCAACCAGTATATCAGCTTCGAGAGCTATGTGGATTATCCTAAAGACCATTAGATCCTCAGAACTCCTATGAACTTAATTCTGTCTCCTTAACATAATGTTGTGTCATTAGAAGTGAACAAAGTATCCGTAACTCCACATGATGACAAGAGAGTAATTGCAAATTGTGGAGGACACACATGTGACCATGGACATTACCGTGTTGTGAACAATGAACAAAAGAAAACGTTGTGAAGCAGAGAAGACCTGATTTCCCATATTAAGGAGCAGCAAAACCCTGGCGCCTAGCTCACATCTAATCAGTAAAGCCTGAGTAATAAGAGCAGAGGAAGGCTATATGTGTACCGTAGAAATAAATTCTGACGTTGGTCCCAAGTCCTGATACAAGACGAGGTACGTCTACCTCACTGCATAAGCTAACTCAGCACAGTTTAATTAATGATAAATAGGTGCATTGTAAAAGTAGCTACTATGTAATAATCTGAAATGTCCTTGAGAAACCTTCAAATTAGCATAAAATGATTTAAGTAGGTGAACTTATCCTCAAAATCCATGAAACAGACACAACACGCCAGGACAACTGAGAGAAAGCTTGAAAATATGGCATGACAACATTGATTTAGCACTACGAAGTATTACAATAGACTTAAAAGTCTCAAAGGCTTAAGAGTGTGAAGAACTGAAGTTATATAAGAATAACATGTGAAAAATGTACACCCATTCCATTGCAAAT
Source organism: Mantis religiosa (assembly GCA_030765055.1). Classification (NCBI taxonomy): domain Eukaryota; kingdom Metazoa; phylum Arthropoda; class Insecta; order Mantodea; family Mantidae; genus Mantis; species Mantis religiosa. Next base: position 258,250,204 of record CM060950.1, read on the forward strand.
ATACCTCTTACAGTAGCGACGATACCTCTAGCTGTCATACTTTTAGTTACGAAACTTACGACTCTTAATCCTAGAGCTCGCAGATCATACCGCAATACCTATCCTCCAGTTCCTAAAGCCTTAAACCCTAGACCGAGAGATCTAAGCTTTAGTCCATACGACCTAACCATCAAACCCTACAGCGTTTAGCCTCTAGACATGCAAGCTTAGGCTATGAGACCTACATCTTTTAACCCTCGGCCCTAAAATCCTACCTCAAGAGGTAGCCACGTGAGTAAAAGAGACGAGAGTACCTTAACCAATATACATAGTCTTTCAGATCAAAGGAGATAATCACAAAGTCTAAGACATAAGCATAAGTCCTCGAAACATAGCGAAGTGAAATAGCGTTACTGAAAGCATAGTGAAGGCCGGAAAAACAAGAATTCCTAGCATCAAAAGAGACCTCAATCTATTGGTATATACGTACATAGATTTATAGGTATATAGATTTATAGGTATATAGATTTATAGGCATGTTTACCCCAGCAGTGACGAAGAGAGTCCTAGCAGCTCTAACGTCGAATGTAACATGAATTTCACATCATTCATACGAGACACGGCAGAGAGGTGCCCTACCGTTTTTATTCTTCACCGTGTTTCTATTAGTTCCCTATATTCTACAGGTACACTTGGAAGAGCTAGTGCAACGAGGTAACGGATAGTTTGGTGTCTTTGAGATAAAATAATTGAATCTGTGAGGCCAGGTTTGCTATCATACAAAATACGATGGCGTCAGCCGGTGACATTGTATTTGAAAACGCCCTAAATATGTTATTCACTGTAGCTGTAAAGTGTGTAAAATAAGAAGTGTTCTAAAGAAAGATCTTTTCGACGCGATAGTGATATCAGGAAGGAGTTCCTTAGTGTAAATTAGTTAGTGGAAGAGAAGAATAAGGTGATTAGTGAATTCGAATTAAGAGAGGTAGAGGGGGAATCCATTCTCCAAGCCTTGCAGTCTGGCGGGAAGTCTAACACCACGAGACACCTAGCGACGCTGGAAGAAAACTTCCTAACCAGCTAATGGAGTGTGGAATCACCTGCAGGTATGTCAAAGAAGTGCTACTTCGAGCTTGCCAAGAGAAACTGACAGTGAGGCCAGTCTGCTGTTTCACAATAAGAGGGAATAAAAAAGGATAACATTTGTGAAATCGAAAGACAACAGATTCGAGTATGCCGAGACTCTACTGAAGTCGAAGGTAAACCCTACATAACTTAATGTTGGAGATTGTGCGCTAGAAACGCTGAAAAACAAAAAGTTACTTCTGAAATCAGAAAACGAATCTTCCGGCACGAATTGTAGTTAATTAATTTCTTCACACTAGCCGTATATAGGCTAAGATTTTTGTTACCAATCGGTGTCCCTCGGAGGCGGGAGACCCTGGTGGTTTACCGGGAAAATATATGACTCTAATGGAGAATTTAAGGTCAGGACGGCACGTTGGCCATGGTACCTCAATGGTTTAGAGTGACTGGACGGAAACCAGGAGATTCGCGTTTCAAATCTTGGCCATGGCCTTGAATTTTCCATGTTGAATTCAGGCATGAAAGTTAAATTAGTTTGGCACATATGTAATAGTGACGTCTACCTGTCAGTTACACATTGCCATACTTGTTGTATCACCAGAGAGCCTAAGAACACACAGGGGAACAAGTATACCCACATTGATCTGGAAATCACAAAATGAGTCTATGTCAAGCACCTAAAAGGAACCACCGGTGCATGGGTTGCCAAGCTTATAATAAATACAAGCGGTCGACGCATATAAACAAGAACCATTCATCGCTTGATAAAAGCTTCCCATACTACAGAACTGCACTAAATGGAATATGGAGAGAATAGACTATTAACATAGATAGTCGCGCGGACAGAGAAGAGAATTATTTACAATATGTACAAGTTATCTTGCAACAGAAACTTGCAGCATGAACATGCAACGTAAATATTATAATGTGAACAACAGTAAGATTGACCGCGGCTTTATACAAGAGCTTAATAACACACACAATTTTATCGTGGGAAAGCCTAAATCTCTTAGAACCTTCGCGAGTGGAAAAGGAATGAAAAGGTGAGCACTGTTTATAAATAAGAAAGAAATAGACCCTATTCTTATTACACAACTCTCTGACAAAGACCCCGTGGCAGAAGAAATGACATATAAAATGATAACGTTTTACGCAACGTGTTTTTATTTCGTTCCACAGAAGATAGCGAGATAAATTTGAGGACAGTAGAGCGAACTGGAAACTACATAAGGGGGAATGGCTTACCTATAACAGCCGACACTCTTGCCAGAAGTAAAACATGGTATGGTGTAACAAAAAATCACTGGGGAACAGTAATAGAAAATTTCCCAACAATGTCCAAATTCAGCATAGTAAATAAAAAATTGGTGCCTACATTTGAAAACAGAAGAAGTAGCAGTTATGTCGGCCCAATTATTGTTAACGATAAGTTGCTAAGGCACGTAAGCGTGTGGATACGCGGCTTCATAGAAAGCTGTTCTGATCACCAAAATTTAACGTTCAAACTTGCAAAGGATATTGAGAAGGCACCCACTGATCACCGGAGTAAGGTGATGTAAGGAATAAAGATTTCGAGCAAATTTTTCCTTTCCATGGGGATGACTAAATTGAGTTGCCACTATACTGAAGAGAGCTTGCTGAAGCTAGATTAGGAATTAAGTATGATAGTACCAAGTAATACTGATGCAGAGGAAATGGCAAACCTAGCCTTTTTCTGTATCACAACAGCTAGTATTTGAGCCTTCAAGGTTTCAACAGGTGCTAAGCAGGTGATAGAAAGGAGTACGGTATCTTGGTGGACAACGTGGCTAACTACATTAAGAAAAACAGCATTGCACTACGGAGAAGATACCAAAAAAACTGTAACCAGCGAAAATATACGGCAGGCAAGGAAAGAAAAAAACCTGGATGGGAAAACGGAATATGAAAGGAAAGTGAGAAATGCCAAACTGAACTCATTGAAAGAGTTTTGCAGAATAAGGGACGATACGAATACTTGGGGTTTAGTATACAAAATAGCTTCCGGCAAAATCGGAACTGGTGTAAGGCTGACTACACTGCAAGATAGACAATGGAACATTTCCCACACATACTGAGAATACAATCATGCATATATTAGAAATCTTTGTACACGAAGATAATCAAGATAGTGACACGAATTGCACAAATTAGGAAAGGAATCGAAGGAGGAATCAATACTAACGATGATGAGCGTTTCACAACTGCAGAATATATCAACAATATACAAAATGTCAGTCCAAAGAAATCTCCTGGGAAGGACCGTTTATCTAGTGACACAATTACAAGAGATTTCCAAAATCTCCCTCTATTTTTCATGCAAGTATATAACGCGTGTTTAAAGAAGGGATGCTTTCCAAAGGATTGGAAGCAGTCAATTGTCTTTCCAATAAGTAAACCTGGAAAGAGAACTGCAAATATTCATCAAAATACTTACCAATAAGCTTATCAAATATTGGAGGTAAACTACTAGAAAAACTGATGCTCGAAAAAATACTACACCATATGTACAGCAATAATTTGTTACACAGTAACCAGTTTAGATTTACCTCTGAAAGGGGAACAGTTTACGCTGCAAAGGTAGTTAAACCTTTCGCAGATAAATACTTAAAGTCAACACAATGTGTAATGGTCACCTGGCTTGATTTCAAGAGTGCTTTTGATACATCTTGGTGGCCTAGCATACTCAAGAATTTAAGACAGCTTATAAGCCTTAAGATCCTACATAAACTAGTAGTAAACTACTTCAGCAACAGAAAAGCAGTATTTTCATTGATCAGCTAAACAGCAGAGAAACTCCTGAAATGCTGCCCACAAGGATCATGCTGTGGTCCTGGTTTCTGGAAAATAATACACATTTCGATACTGAACTTGGAATGTAATCACCGAACAAGAGCGACCGCCTTCCCAGGTGCCCTGATAGTAAGGTCAAGATAGGCATATAAATCAGAAGCAACGAACATCGTAAATCAGGATCTTAGAAAATCCAAAAATGGGCTGGTGATTAAAAAATTTATTGTTTACAGCAAAAATCTGAGGTTCCCGACATCGGTGATGAGTTTAATCTACGTGATAATAATAACACTATGAAATCAGAAGTTAAATATCCCTATATTATCTACTTTAGTGCTGAGAGATCGATTGCTTCTCTTCTCGGTTTCACTTCTAAAAAGAGAGTTCCAGCGAACGTGCTGACCGAGTCTAAGGATTTGGTTAACATATTCAAGGTAAGCACTATACATATCGAGTGCAGTCTGGCCACGGGATCTTTCATCAATGGTAAGAGTGGTCATTCGCTGTATGAATTTTTCCCATCAGTACCTCCAGGTTATTATATCTCATAGAAACCATCAAGTCCTATATATCTAATAATCATCGATATGTATCTCATTGATTATCTCGACATTAGAGTGGTAGAATAGAACGGTCACAAGCTAGTTTTCAGGAACGAAACCTTCACTGTACGATTACACAACGTCGTAATTGGCATACGTTTTAAGATAGGATGCTACATTAAAAACGCCTCTCGAGATTGAACGCTATCGATCATTGACCCGCACATCGTCTGATCGAAGATTACTCGCGCGCTTAGATTCAAAGTTCTATAATGGTTGTGTTGGATGTGACTAGGATTCCAACCTTTGATGATAAGATTAGTAAGGAAGAAGAACACATATTTCTTCCGTACAACACATCCGCTCTCGATGTGAGTAATGCAATTAGAATTTCATGTCAAGCTGCAGAATTGTACACACCTCCTAGTAGAGGTTATCTCTACATAGAAGGAAGTCTCACTAAACCCGATGGCCCCGTCTCGAGATCGAAATTGAAAATAATAATGCTATGGCATTCCTATTCAATAAGATTCGTCTAGATACGAGTGGGACGACTATAGCTAGGACCAGGAATCCTGGCATTTTATCAACGATGCGTAACTATGTACTTCTGAATGAACTGGTTACCGAATCGTTTGCTAAATGCCGGCTGGATCTATCCATGAGGTGAACTTGACATCGTCTAGACATCGAATGATATCTTCAATGCGATGGCCGCGCCGTGGCTCAGTGGTTAGACCGCTTGGCTTTCACCAAGGCGGCCCGGGTACGATCCCAGGTGACCGCGAAGTGAGATTTGTAGTGGACAACACGGTGCTGGGGCGGGTTTTCTCCGGGATCTCCGGTTTCGCCTGCCATCTCATTCCACCAATTCTCCATCTTCATCTCATATATCATTAGTGTCATCGCCTGCGGTGACGTATGTAGTAAAAGCGGCGTTAAACACTACACACACACACACACACACACACACACACACACACACACACACTACACACATCTTCAATGCAGTCGTTCCTCTATCGATGTTGCTGGGTTTCGCTGACGATCACAAGGAAGATATACTTAATAGCAAGTTTGGACTTATTCTAATTAGATCTAAGGATTCTAATAACTGTATAATTGGGAACATTCCTTCAACCATTCAACTAACTGGACTGAAATGGAGGATGCCAGTGCATCAAGTTTCAGATTCAAAACGAGTTGATAAACTTAACATCGTCATTTCGGATAAACATCTGGACGTTGCATTTCGAACCTGGGAGCTTCACACTTAATATGCTGAACCACAAACTAAATCGTTCACATTGAGCATTGGAACCACGACTAAACTTGAAAAAAACACGTTTCATCATAGACGGTGCACAAGTGGATAGATTGAATTATCTCTCTAAGGATTAGTCTCTATTTGATCATTGTAATATCACTAATCTGAAGCTTTATCGCAACAGTGAATATTACCCCTATCACTATATGAATTTGGATTTCACGAATTCGAAATTTGCATATCTGTATGATCAATATTCTAACTTTCAATCATCCTACTACGTGAAGGAGAATTACCGTCTCTTGAAAAGCAATGACTTTCGGAAATATACTTCGCTATTCGTCATTGATTGCTCTCATCAACCTGAGGATGCCGTGACGGGAGCAGTGAATGTCAGATTTTCATTGGAAATTCAAGTATCATCAAATTTTCCTACACAAACTTCATTATTCTGTTTAATTCTTCATGATAAATTATTTACTTGTAAACTAATAACTCATGTTGTACAAGCTATGATACAGGTGTAATAAAAGAATACAAATTCAAATTACCTTTTTATTGACTTTAACCTGCATCACCAATAACCTCTTCCTTGCACTCCTACCTTTTGCATCATATGAACATAATGATTTATGAATATCATATAACTGATATAAATTTCTTTCAATGTATGGACTTAGTCTTTTAAATCCACTGACTGCAGTACTATTCATATTTGTACTACTCGCATTTAAAAATGTATTCACAAATGTTATTTCATTCATGTTATTCATACATAACATTATATTAAATGCATAAATTATGTTTTACTGTACGTTGCACAGAGATGTTTACTATCTTTCAGATAAGTATCCAACACACTCATATTTAGTACTATTATCTCCAAATCCTCTTTTTAATATACACAAGTGTATCGTCATAAGAGGCTTTGATGTAAAGGGATGGGAGTTCGTTGTACAATCCTATGTTCACACGATACTCTGTGCTGATGGAGATATCGTTATCGTTTATGCACACACTATTTGCCATCACTCACAACTTCTTCCTCTGTTTCTTCTGCGAAGGAGGTGAAATATTCTAACATCATTGTGATGAAACTGTCTTTATCAAACGTCTTCTTGGATTTGACCATCCTCGGTTTACAGCTCGTTTTCTTCTTCTTCCCTGCTTTCTTACAGGATCTGTGGACATACACGAACTAAGTTTCAACATCGAGATAATTTACTACGCTTGTTAACATAAAACTCATATTATTTTATACTCACTTTTCTATAGCTTCCTCATCGGGTTTCGATGTGGCGACATCCTTAAACGGGTGATCCTTGTACGGAGTGCACACATCCTCACCTCGATCCTGTTTGGACTTGCATACAACTCATCACTTTGGAAATTTCTGAAATATACATATTTGTCAATAGTTATCTAACACATGTGAACACTTTCACGTTAACACTCGATTATAATTCTACTTACCCACGATACACTTTACAGTTTAGTCCACATTGGGCATAAGATGTAATTGCATCAAACTGTGCAGTGTTCTTGAAAATCACTTGATGCATCTTGCTATCACACGTTTCCTCGTGATGCTCAACTCAATTCTTTTGCAGATCTTCATAATCACGCAAATTTTCCTAGTATCTAGCGTCACTTTCAATAATAGGAGTTGTTGTACCGCTCATCTTGGCTTTGCGTTGTGAAGTGATTGTGCGAGAAAAACCTGTTTGTTGCTGCGCTACCCGTATGCATGGAGGGGGTGAATCATGATCAAAGCTGCAGAATCGGGGTTACTATATTGCAGTTTTACAACATCCCACCACTTGGACGAATATTGTTTATCGTCTCTGAGTGGATATCGAACCCAGGACTCTATATTCGTACACATAGGGGAACTCGATATTCACACATGAATCACAACTGGGGATGCTCATACATGAGAGTTTCAATATAACATTCACATCTCAATATTCATACCCAATGAGAATTTAAACACACGAGAGTTAAACACATGAGAGTTTAAACACAGGAGACTTGCGTTTTTCGACACGAAGAACGCTGCAAAATCCGTTCCAAAACATTCCTACACGAACGCGCGCACGCACACATAAACACACACATACACACATACAATGATCCTGGGGAATGCAATACGCCACCGACCCAAAAACATAATACCGTCGATTCTCAAGCAGGTGTCTTTCTAAGGCATATAAGTATTCAACATCACTCATTCAGTTATACAGGAGAATACTAGATATATCTAGTGTGATGGTAAACGCTCCTTTTCATACTACTAACTCCAAACTCCAAATATTGTGTTTTTATGTATTTTACAGATGTTCAACCTTCGTGCCCAAGTTTTGTTTTACGTGCGTTTAATGTTCCGCTGAGAATGTTCACTAACCCCGTTACAGGGTATAGCGAAAGCTAAGTTTGCACCTTACACAATCCTGTCCTAAATTCGACACTGCATTGAACCAGCAGTTGTTATAGGTCGAGGTGGTCATTACACGCGAGATGAACACTTTTTCGTGCCTGTGTTCGGAACAGTGTAATCAGTTATCACAGTTCCCATTGTGTGATTCGCATTTACTCTAGAAGCAGTAAATGTGGGGAGGCAATAGACTATTGTCAGAACCATCATGAGGATACCTTCGGCCGTACAATGGTCCTTTTATACCCGATTAATATTAGGTGCAATATATATCATCCTTGGAGCCGTGATGTGTGAGGAGCATAAAGCGTTGTTGAAATGGGTTACTGATGGTCATCCAGTAGCCAAATTAAGAGCTGAGCATTACATATGTGTAGAGAAACTTGGAACATAGCGCATGCAATTCCGTTTGTTTCTCAACTAGTGGCTGTTTTGACTGGTTTATCAACTGCTGATGAGAGACGTGTTGAACCAAAGTGATGGGGTAAACGCTTTAACAATGGGCCTTGATTTTGTGGAATTTAACGCATTTTAAAACCAGATGCAATATGTTCGAACAGAATTTGTTAATCCGAAACGGTCATTCGTCCACTCCACTTTATATTATGTGTGATGTGTACCTATTAAAACCATATTTAAATTTTACAAGGGCTTCATCATTGTATTACCTTGAAGGATCTACAGAAAGTTACAAATTCGTTACATTAGTAGGGTTTTTGTACATAAAATGGGGAAATACCCGTTAGTTCATGGAAAGGTAGAGTCAGACTGAAAAATTCAATGCCATTGCCGGTATTTGAGCCACGGATCTTCTGGTTGCCGTCCAGCCGCACTAACCGTTGAGCTACTATGGCCAACATGTCCTAATGTCCATTATTTGACTTAACAGTGGTTCACTATAAAGTCCGGGTCTTAAAGTACTTACAGGATAGTAAGTTGCCATTCAGGTTGTTGTCTAATGTGTTTATGGGAAATTCTAAGTGGTTTACCGGCAAAAGCACGTCTGACTCTATCCTTCCATACTTTAGCCTACACACGGCCAGTGTGAAATAACAATTAATTTCCATAAGTTAATTCATGTTTCTTTTCGAACTTTATACAGTACACAACATTTCCACAGATTTTAAGCTCCGTTTATTTATGTGGCTGCAAACATAAAGGGATAATATATCAATAAATAACGAAAACCGAGTGGCACAATATCATTTACATACATTTTTTTTGTAATTTACGTCCTCCAACGTTAAGTACTATATCGGACGGTGAACTAATTGGGTGAAATGATGCTCAAATAAATGCAGGGTACAAGGAGCTTAGAGTTACCCGATATTCGTCTTGAAGGAGAAGGGAAAACCCCGGAAAAAACCTTATCCAGGTAACACACCCTGACCGAGATTCGAACTTGGGACCTCTTGAACGTGAGGCAGACATGCTACCGTCTACGCTACCGAGGCGGCCATGTACATGCATGAACCAAATTTGTAGGAAGTATAGAATACGCAAAATAGGGAGGAGAAAAATGATTGTGAATGCTGTTGGATTATTTCTAAAAAAGGGCAAGCATAAGAAAACAAGCGCCACTGTTACAAGTTAATGCAACCTTGTTGTCTTTCCTTAGCATTTACAGTAAAACAACACCATAAAGGACAGATGTGTTGCAGTCACATAGCTTTCTATACTTATTTTTTACGTAAACTATTTTTTAACCTATTTAAAGGTTTTTTACACCACTCAATGATAAATTGCAGAAAAGATCGTATTGCATATTTCCATGAACACAAAGGGAAATAGAGAATTACGGCAGTTTAATTGGTAATCAAATCTTTAATATCTTATCACTATGTGGGGCTTTGAAATTCGATTCTCTGTGAATGCAAAGGAGGAAAGTAAATAAAAACTTTAATTAAGAAAAGCAGAGGTGTTGGAACCTTGTTAAATCGTTAAACGTACAATACCTAATAACACTTATCACACATATATGTCTGCGCTTTTTTGAACAGTAAGTTGTTGCCTATATCTTATGGTTAACCAATTATGCAAAAAGTCATTGTGAATGAAGTGTACTTGAAATGTATATACAGAAAATTTGAAGTACTCATTTCATCCATTAGCATATCTTAATTGTAAGGTAATTTAATAATCATTTAGAGCCCTTTCTCCCTCGTACTGACGAAAGGTAAGTAGGGGAAATGCATTCCACCCAAAAATTCGATACAGATATTTAATTGGAAGTTATGATGTGAAACTCCGTCATTTAGAAAACAACAGTAGTATTCAGCTAAATGGCGGTTTAACATCAAACTTAGTAATGAGCTTAATGATTTTCATATATGCGTCACAATCTCTGTTTCCAAGCTCAACACTCAAAAAGAATTAGCTTGTTTAATTAAAATTACCTATACAAAACGTGTAAATAAGCCAAAGGAACGTTCCTTTACGACGAATTGTGGACGCCAGGGGCAGCCCTATATATCGCCTGGCACATCACCTGGCTGATCTATTACAACCTCTGGTTGGGGATTGCCCACATCATGTGAGTAATTCCACACAGTTTGTACATATACTAAGAACATTGCCGTCAGCCATTCTGATCTTCTTGTCAGTTTAGACGTGGTTTCTCTATTTACCAGTATACCACTTCAAGAAGTCATCCAACTTCTGAAGGAGCATTTTCTGGCTGATTTCATAGAGCACCTCCGACATACCCTGACGTCCACTTTCTCCTTGTTTGGTAAAACTTTCTTTGAACAAGTAGACGGAGTACCAATGGGCTCCCCTTTGTCACCAGCTATAGCTAATTTCGATATGCAACACCTAGAACATGAAATACTTGCCACAGTTCCAATTAAACCATCTCATTTCTATAGATACGTGGACGACACTTCTGTAATTTGGCCACATGCATCAGATATTTTGCCTAGCTTTCTTGCATCATCTCAACAGCCTTCGACCTCCAATACAGTTTACCATGGAAGGGGAGAAGAATGGAACTCCTCAATTCCTGGACTTTCTTGTTTCCAAAAACAGCAACGGTACACTGGGCACGCTGTATATCGCAAGCCTACATACACCGATCTCTATCTGAACGCTCAATTTCCATCATAAGTCTCAACGACTGGGAGTTCTCAATACACTAGCTCACAGAGCGTTGTCTCTCTCTGGTACCAGCAACTTAAAACAAGAATTACAGCACCTGAGACACACCTTCCTTCAAAACGGCTACTCCGAATATGACGTTGAAGCCTCAATCACCAAATCTAGGAAAGGGAAACCTGTAACACAGCAAAAGTCAGATAAGCCTTGTGCTACAGAATCAATCCCGTTTACCGGTAATCTATCCGGCAGAATCAGCAGAATTCTCACCAAATACAACATCAGGACCATCCACAAGCCAGCATGGAAGATTAAGCATCTGTTGAGACCAGTGAAAGACAAACTGGACTTACAAGTTCCGGGAGTGGACCGCATTCCCTGTGAATGTGGGACAGCGTATATAGGACAAACTGGAAGGACCATCGGTACTAGAATAACCGAACATGAACGCAGCATCCTTTTAATGTAACCTGAGAAGTCTGGGCTTGCAGAGCATTGTTCTGATAACGACCATAAAGCCAATTTTCAAAGGACTACCATCTTGGCAAAATGCAACAGCTACTGGGAGCGGAGAACAAAGGACGCTTAGGCGATTTCCTCTGAATGGAGCAACTTTAATCGTGATGCTGGATTTCAGTTCAGCTCCTCTTGGAAACCGGCCTTAGAAATGGAAACCCGTCGAATTAAGTAGCAAAGATCAGTACAGCTTGATAATCAAGTTAAGCAGTTACATTTCTTTGACACAATTTCCTATACCTACGCCATCTCTTGACCTGGCATTTAATTTACTGAAAACAGTCTTTTGTTCAGTAATGCGAACTTTGATAGTGTTCTGCCTTTGTTTATAGTGCTGTTATATCCAGTATTTAATTTGTAAGTTATAACATTTTATAAATATCCTGTTGCTGGGAGAGATTCACACTCCCGAAGCGTTAATATCTAATCATCTTTTCACCCGGCTGGCTGCCCGAGAAGATAGTGAACTTCAAAATATAAGTATACAGTCAGGAAGATTAGTATTCGTAGAACTGCAAATAATAAGGAAATCATTTAATTTCCACTTTTGGAAACGTAAAGACTTGTCATATATATATATATATATATATATATATGAATTTCAAATATTCTGTTGGCGTTCTGATGTATGGGCAATATATTTACAGATTTCTACAAATATAGAACTATGATTGGTTTCAAGGACTGTATTTTGCACGGGACTTGGGCATTCGTACAGCGTTGGTAAACACAGGAAAAATGGTTTTCTGGTGACCCAGAAAATGCCTTCATCTATAGCTGCAGTGCTGCATATTATCTATTCTATGGTGTGAAAAATAAGCCTCAGAACTTTAAAATGGGTCGCAAATGGGAGGAAACGTCATTAGATCTAAGGAATGGGATTGTTGCATTACACAAACAGAAAAAAGAATCATTTTGTAGAATAGCTCGCACCGTAGGAAAAAGTCGTTCGTCGGAACAGTGTGTTAATTAGAAGCAAATATATTATTTAGTAAGTAAGGATTGGCCTGGCCACCGTAATTAAGTTATAGAAAACAAATACAGGCGATTAAAATTGTCAATAAGAAGTAGAAAATTGCTTCTTTGAAATTGCCGCGTATGTAGACAAACTCTATGGGAAACACCTAAAATCTAAGACCGTAAGACGACTCATCATTCGTACTGGAATTCATCCTACGGTACGTAAAAATAAGCCGTATGTCAGCAGAAAAAATAAAAATAACATATTAGTGTTTGTAAAGGAATATATAGAAAAGGGTAATTCCGAGGGAAATTTTTATTTGCGGACGGAAGGACATGTAATGTCTTTCATAATGATGGCCGAATCGGTATGTGGAGAGAGCATTAGAACTTCAGAATTCGCAATCAACAGTTATACATGGAGATGGTGGTGTTATGGTATGGCGAGGCATGACTGCTTCTAGTGTAGGGGAACTAGTATTAAATGAGGGAGATATGGACAAACTCTACTAGGATATTCCTTGATATCAAAACCAATTTGAAGAAGAGTACAGATATGCTCAATGGGGAAAGTTACTACGTCAAACAGGACAACGATTCTAAACATACTGCAGAGATATTCCGTTTATGGGTTCTATATACTACTCCAATCACTAAGAACACCTACACAATCACCAAATCTCAGGCACATTGAGAAACTTTGGAGAGAGCTGAAGATGAAAAAAGAAGACATTTTACATGCGGTAAATCTATATGTAAAGAATAATCACTTGTGACAGAATGACATAATATTGGCAATGAAACGACCAAAAGGCTTGTGTACTAAAGGCCCAAACATCTGAAAGAAATCATTAATGGTAGACGTTGGCACATTAAATACTAATGACACATATCTTAGTTTGTGTTTATACGTTTGTACATATATACAGTAGTGTTATGATTCTCTACGAATTAAATTCTCCTCGTTGAATTGCAACTTCTGATGGTAAACATTTCATTTGTTAATGTACAGCAATGTAAATTTTAATTCCACTATATATTTGCATTACTAGATGCGTAAACTTTATATTGTGAAATTTGTTCTAACTTTCTTGTCGGCAAGTACGCAAAATAAAGTACTTTTATTGTTATATTCAACTGTAGGAGTACTTATGTCCACGATTGCCCATACAATGAAAGGTGCGCCGATGATAGCTTAATTTACTGACGAGTTTCAAATGATTAATTGCAATAAATAACTCTAAATTTTAATTGATTCACAGTGCAACGACATACTGAAGGACCAGGGAAATTACTTTGACTAATTTTTACAACTACCTGGTAAAGATACCGTCTTTGAAACACTTTTCAAGAGGAATAATTGGAGGATTCGCAACAACGTATGTTTGTGAGAAGTACCCTCAAGTGACAACAATATCAAATCCAAGTTTACGTCCGCTACGATGTGCGTTCAAGTTATAACAACTGTTCTCTTTCTCACAGAGTATTCCCATGAAAAATGTGAAACTAGTGTCACATCTCAACGTAATCTCCCTCTAGCCGTACACGTTTGTCACAACGTCGACATCATGATTCCTTGGCCGCTGCGAACGCTTCTTTGGGAGTGTGTTTTTACCACTGGCAAATCGCTCAGGCAATAGCGCCCACGGAGAGTGTCTTTCATCGTAGCATACGGCCAAAATCGCTAGGAGCTAAGCCAGGTAAGTAGGGATCATGAGCAATCACTTCACAGCCGTTTTCAGGAAGAAAGTCCTGTGTCGCATTCTACCGGTGCGTTGTCTTCTAGACAACACCCGTTTTTCTGGCAATGCCGGGAGGAGTTTATTCCTTATAATTTTGCCAGGAAGCAGCTCTCACAGTAGTGCTCTTGACATGCAATGAGTAGGACAATACCCTGCTGTCCCAGAAGATGGCCACCATCATTTTGTCAGAACTGCCGCTCACGCGATTTTTTTTCTTTTGTGGTGGCAATGAGCTTCTGTGCTTCCATTGATCTGACCGGCGCTTCATTTCAGGGTTGCAAAAAATCATCAACATATCATCCATTGCCACATGCAATTGAAAGATAGTTCCGTTCAAGCCGTCATCACGCGTTTACATAGCCTGCCAATTCGCCACGCGCGAAGGCTTATGATCATCCGACAGCATTCGTGGCACACACCTGAAAGACACTTTTCGCATTTTCAGATCCTCATGCAAGTTTGTGCGCACAGATCCCTTGGGAATGCAAATTTTGGGGCAGTATCTGCAACGCTCAGTCAGCTATCCTCCAAAACAACGTCCTCCACCCGCTGGATCATGTCGTCCGACCGACTGGTGCAAGGCCATGGCACTCTTGGCTCGTTCTCACACGATGTTCTGCCTTCATTGAACTTTCCCACCCAGGAATGCACATTAGACACATCCATGGTACCATATCCACATGCCTCACTCAACTGGCGATGAAGTTCAGTAGGTGCTACACCAAGAAAATGGAGAAAACGAATGATTACATGCTGTTCTTGCAATGAAAAGTTCCCCATTTTAAGTATTTAAAGTAGTTCTCACTCTCGTCGCTTACTCTAAAGATCTATGCACTGTAAATTTTAGCCATTTCCATCACGCATTCACAAAGTTTCCAAGTGTACTTTTTTTTTCAAAAAAATAAACAAAAATCGGAAGTTCCTATCTGGTCCCAGTCCTGAAAAGAAATAGGATGTGTTATTACCTGAACACACCTCATATATGTGATGAATGTTTGCAGGCCGAAGATTTCCGATAGCACAAAACAAGAACCATCTACATCTCTAATTATAACATAGGGATACCAGCTTTATTATTTTGAATCAATATGAACTGCAATTAATGTAAAAATACTTAATGTAACAGGTGTGCATATACCTTCTCATCTATGACCTGTCATAAAAATACTAGTCATCCCCTAACACTGCAAAAAGCGGTACATCAAGGGATAAGGTGAAGAAGTAGTAGTAGTTGCAGTAGAAGAAGAAGAAGAAGAAGAAGAAGAAGAAGAAATAGAAGAATGTGACTGAAGATATTCATCGTTTGTTAGAATTTAATTAAATCAGTTATTAATATGCATGTTATATTTCATCTCTCTAAAACACTATGATTGAAGACCAATGTGATTGGTGTTCAATGCATTTGAGATTAGCTATCGTAAATTATGTCATTTACCCAGTTAATCCTTCGCTAACGGTTTATGTGGCCTCGTCGTACTAGTTTGGCAAGCCCTGTGCCAATTCATATTTTCAAGTGGGTCATGAACATAGTTATGCTTTCATGATGAAAATCGTGCATTCTTCAATCCGCGGAAGATTACTGCATGGATTATTTTAGAACTAAAGATACTTTGATAGGTGAAATTTACAGATATTTCTCGTAAGCATTATTGATTTGCGTTAAACACTCATGACTAGTATACAGGGAAGTAACCTGTCTTGAAAAATTTGGATAACCGAACTAAACAGTCTACAATAACAGTAACACTGAAAGAACCAGCTGTTAGCGTAAATGGTATGACGTGACTGCTGATCTGTATGCGAACAGAAAATCAAACTCACTGAGTTGATTTCCTGTTCCTAAAGGCGGCTTGTTATTTATTTATACTAAAGTGGAAGCAACTGACTACAACCTCAGTAGTTTATGTCCCACTAGAGACAATTCAAGTTATGCCAATTTTCTCCGCTAGGGACGCTAGTTTTGCATAAAAGTCATGTTAACCCAATGGATTAAAATAGCTAAATGTGACACTGGTGGCCCTAGTGGAGAAAATTGGCGTAACTTGAATTGGCTATATGCACATGCTTTTTGGTGCCCAAGGGGGGTTAGTGTCATATTACATCATATTAATCGGTGGATTAAAATGAGTTATCGCGATACCAGCGCCCTTTCATTAGGAATATGGTGAAGGAGTTGTTTAATGTGTGAGTATTGAGTGGTGTGTGTTGGTGTGTGTGTGTGTGTGTGTGTGTGTGTGTGTGTGTATGTGTGTGTGCCTGTGTGTGTGTGTTGTATGAAATAGGAGTAGCCGAGGAGGCGAATGAAAGTTTGGTGAAACGAAAATTCTTTGTAATGCTTTACTTTTACATTTTGTGACAACATCACCTCCGCGCCTAGGGTAGGATAATGGGGTGAGTGTGGTGTATGAAATAGTAAAGTAAAAAGCAAAAAACTGAAAACCTTAAAATATATTTATCCCTAAAGGAATATTTCAAGGGTTAATGCAATTTCACAATAAATGATGCCGGAGGGTGTTGAATATTGCGTTTTTTTAAGTTTATGGTGCTATGTAGATTTTAATTAATTTTGCATACTTTGTTCTATTATGACTTGTTACTGATTCATAATTTATGGACAGAAGGGGCTAAAGTACCATTTAATCATGGGAGGATATCCATCTGCAAGCTTGCGTGCGCGTACGGGTTCGCGGCCTCGAAGCCCTAAGATGATGTTGAGATGTTAATTATCTTCAAAACTCGAGACATGTAAAATAATACGAAATGAGTTATAACTATACAATGTTCACATTCCCCGTCGTTCTGTGAAATCACACTTTGTAAAATTCGATTCATGCCGTGTGTAGGGGACAGGAAATATTAGCTAACATGGTTAGCTAAAGTAAAAGTCGATATATGTAATGTTGAATGCTGTGATTGGGGTGTACGAAATAGGAAAAGGAAAAGCATAGGAATATAACATTTATGGTAGAGTTAAAGCCAAAATGGAGGGAAAAAATTACCAGCCATCCAGCCCATGATTTCACCGCTGCCAGCGACGTGTTCAAAATCGCCATGCGAATCTGTACATTAAGGGTTAGGAAACCATGGCCCTCAGATATGAGAACACTGCGAGAATAACGAGCAAGAACAAGAGCGCCAGTTACGACGACGAGGAAATGTGGGACTGCAAGTTTTACGCCATCATGAAGGACGATCCCCAACTGGCAGAATTTGCGAAGCACCTGCCGCATCTAGAACATCTTATTCCCATGGACGCCTTCTTCGTTGGCTGCACCAATTGCACGAAGGCGTACGAAGAGGCCTTGGGTGACAAAAAAATGTTTTAATTCCACGTCTACTCCAGCTAGGCCTTCGTCAACAAGACGACTCCCTATCCCCTGGGGCACCCGAAGATCCACTTGGATCGCTTTCCACCACTGAAGGACATATAGGGAGGACTGATCAAGTGCACCGTATTTCATCCAGAAAATCTCTGTCATCCCGTGCTACCGGCGCGAGTGAGCGGTGCGCTGATCTTCTCGCTGAGTCGCGCATGTGTATAGGCAGAGACCGCCGAGGAGTGTGGGCACCTGGAGCACGAGAGGTGGTCGACGGGTACGTGTGTCCCGGACGAGTTGAATGTGAGCCTTGAGGAGCGTTGCCGGCTGGTCCACGTGGACTAAATCTGGGCCTACGACATGGTGCATTACGACGCTGTCTCCGGTGCCAAGGGGCTCTTTGAGAACTATTTCAACCAGTTCGTCAAGATCAAGACCAAGGCCTCCGTTGGCCCTCGGTCTGTGATACACTTGCGAGGAAGGCGGAGTACGTCCCTAATTTCCTAGAACGCGAAGTCATAGCTCCCTACTCGAACGTCATCGCCCCCAAACCGGGCAGGTTCCAGCTTGCCAAGATGACCTTGAAATGCTTCTGGGGAAAATAGGAGGACGACCTGCCAACGTGCGAACTGGTCCATCGCAACGAAAGGCTCCTCGAGCTGCTCAACGACCCTGTCGTAGAGCTCCACACCTACCTCCCGGCCACGGACGAGGTGATGGTCGTGGTGTGGCCGTACGCGTATCAAAGCCCCAAGGTCAATCCCATGGGCAATGCAGTCGTCACCACGTACCCGACCGCGCAAGGCTGCTTAGACATGTACGCGAATTTGTGCAAGATCGAGGTGCGAGTCCGCTACTTGGGCATGGACTTGGTGATTGTAACCTGTGCGGCGGATCAATGGATCCCGCCGGTTGGCCGTTTCCTAGGCGACATGAACAACGAGATATAGAAGTATGGCCTAAGTGTCTAGGTTGACCTCCACGGGCTCGAAAAGCTACTGCCTCGAGATAAGGTGTCCGCAGTCGAAAGACACCTTGTCGATGTACAAGGTGAAGGGGACCACCCTGAATTCGGACAACCTTGGGCATGTCAACGCCGACGTGATGTGGTAGGTCGTGCTCAGGGACAATGCTAATTTTGTGACGTTCCAAGGTAGTGCCCTCGCCGTACATTTCGAACCCCAGACCGCAGCGTTCGCCAGTCGCGCAGCCTTAGGCAATCCATCCCATCCCCATCCCCATCCTCATCCTCATTATCATAATCAACATCATCATTATATGTTATTGAAAAATAAATGCACATTTTATTCGTCTTAGCAGGTCTGACGTGAAGCCCTAAATTGGTAGTCTTTTAATAGGTGAAAGTGGTTGTTCCAGGGATATATCAGTTGCAAGTAATGACCTCAGTTACTTGGATCTTATCAAGGTTACTTGTAGTGGACTACAGTATGGGCGTTGTGTAGGCTGGGTTCTATGAAACATAAATTCCCTTTACTGGAGCGCCAAATATTAACCCTGTATAGGCTAGAATGAAATGCATTGCTGCAACTTTTATATTTCCGGGAATCTTCTTTTCGCAGAAAACACATTACACGCTCGTAATACCAATTATCTTGTCATTACACCAAAGCTAGAGAAAGTTATTATTTTAGAAGCTGACTTGCTGACGTGATATGCAAAAGTAATCTAATGAGACATTCAAACTGCACATATGGCATATCTCCTAACAGCGCTGCAATACAAGCATCTGACTGAAATTTTGAGAGAACTGAAGTTCCCAATCCCTGCTATTATAAAATCACCTTAAATAACAGTGTTACTTAAGCTTCCCACAAGGAGTGCACAAAAAGAAAGCAAAAGACAGCAAACTGACACTTCTGGCACCTCTGACACTTTTATATGTAGCATTGCCATACAATGCAGAGAGTTCTTTCAGTCCAAAGACCTTCGACAAGCGAGATTTGAAACGACTGAATGGTAAGACGATGAAGATATTATAGGATGGAATATATAATTCTAATAACATGCTTTTCCATATCCAAAAAATAGGCAATCTAAAATGATCCTGTAATTATATATTTTATTACTACATATACAGGCACACAAACAGAGGGGGAATCCACAATGAGCTATATTGCCATACTGCTGTACTTCAGAAACGGAGGGAAGAAAGGAGAACCCGGCGGGTGTGCCAAAACTTGGGCCAGGAACGCAAACCAACGGTGGGTTCGTAACGTGTGCCGAGGATTCACCACGCCCAAGGTTCACGCAAGCGGGTACATGCGAGTTCTACGCTGCCGTCCCTTCACCGAATAAAGAACTTAGGGACCGTAACATGTACCACATAGTGGCGCCACACTCGCTCTTTACAAACAATTCACCTTTATCCAAATATTTAGCACACCCTACTGACAATTTTGATTAAATGCAAATATCAAGGAAGTAAAGAAAAACTCACGTAGGTGAAAGTCATTAGAAGATTCTACATTCAGAAGCTTTCGCGCATACATATACGGAATTAGAATAAAGTCTTTTAAGAGAAGTTCACACTGTTTCATTTTATACACAGCTGTAACATTTAACAAAGTGCAATTACGGAAACGGACAAGTAATATACAATACCTTAAGTGTTGCTTCTGGAGTCAATTCTCCCACTTCAAGTCCGGTAATTCACCCATCATCTGCTCTTAGCAAAAGCATTGTGTGCAGACGGTAAATAACGCCATATTTAGTATATTGCACATGCCTGGATGGGATTACCAAATTAAGTTAAGGAGCAAAGTCCCCTAATTTTGCGAAAGTTTAGATTCTTCTTCTTTCCTTTCGATAAAAGTTAAAGGTAGTTAAATGTTTTATTCGAAAGTCAAATTTTGTGTTAGTTCCAATAATCCGTAGTATGCAGTTCAATTTCCGCTTACATAAATGTAAATGTTAAGAACAGGAATTGTTGATAGTTCACTAAAGGAAATAAAATGACGTGAACCAGAAACATAAACGGACAGCAGGACAATCATAATCTTCGTTGAGAAACGAATAAAAAGGAAGCAAGCGTGGTTTGGTGCAACCAGTGGCTGTAACTTAATGTAAGATCGTATATAATATATATCCAACTAAACCTAACCTAACCTCCCTTGAATCAGAAACGTAGCTTATTTAGTAGCAAATCATAAGTGTCGATAAAGAACTGAAGTTCTCTTTGCTCGCATGCTTTGGTAGTGTAATGTTGGCATTTGTCCAGATGGGATAGGGGTGTTTAAGAGCCCTAAGATGGCGTATCTGTGAAAAACGCTAACTTTGATCATTTTTTTATTTTAACCACAGTAAGATTGTATGCAGTACATATCATAGCTTTAAGGTTGACAATTAACATATATTTTTATTTATTTAAAATTAAATACAAACCAAATACACTTAAATGACTGTATTGCGTATATTACAAAATTTCAGTTTTATTAAAATGTACCAGCTTGTTCATTGCGTGGGATGTAGAACTACACATTTTCATATAGAAATTTTATATCTTTCAAGTCAAGGACCATAGGAGCAGCAAACTTGTATAGTGTATACACTGCATACAACGCCACTGCGGTTAAATGTTCAACCTGATAGGATTACAATTAGCAAATTTAGAGTGTTAGAAATGTACATTACCTAGGGCCATTCTCCTCTGAACACAGACCTTTAAATGGTACCATTTAAAATAGTCACGTGACCCGTTTAAGTAACCGTAACGTGAATATCAAATTGGAATTCGATAAATAAATAAATAAATAAATAAATAAATAAATAAATAAATAAATAAATAAATAAATAAATAAATAAATAAATAAATAAATAAATAAATAAATAAATAAATAAATAAATAAATAAATAAATAAATAAATAAATAAATAAATAAATAAATAAATAAATAAATAAATAAATAAATAAATAAATAAATAAATAAATAAATAAATAAATAAATAAATAAATAAATAAATAAATAAATAAATAAATAAATAAATAAATAAATAAATAAATAAATAAATAAATAAATAAATAAATAAATAAATAAATAAATAAATAAATAAATAAATAAATAAATAAATAAATAAATAAATAAATAAATAAATAAATAAATAAATAAATAAATAAATAAATAAATAAATAAATAAATAAATAAATAAATAAATAAATAAATAAATAAATAAATAAATAAATAAATAAATAAATAAATAAATAAATAAATAAATAAATAAATAAATAAATAAATAAATAAATAAATAAATAAATAAATAAATAAATAAATAAATAAATAAATAAATAAATAAATAAATAAATAAATAAATAAATAAATAAATAAATAAATAAATAAATAAATAAATAAATAAATAAATAAATAAATAAATAAATAAATAAATAAATAAATAAATAAATAAATAAATAAATAAATAAATAAATAAATAAATAAATAAATAAATAAATAAATAAATAAATAAATAAATAAATAAATAAATAAATAAATAAATAAATAAATAAATAAATAAATAAATAAATAAATAAATAAATAAATAAATAAATAAATAAATAAATAAATAAATAAATGCAAAAGGAAATAATAATTACTCTTTTTGTTAACGACGGTGTCAATTGCTAGGATTATATCAGCGCCGTTGGTGTGCTAGATTTTCCTCCAGCAGTTCTTTTAGATGCCGGTAAGTTTACTGACAGGGAACTGTTACTTTTAAGCAGACTTAAAAACCTTTGGAGTGGACCTGATTTGCACCCATGATCTTGGAATTATTAGTTATACATTACTACATAGAAGCTGATCGGAAATTTGGCCGGAAATTCCAGAAAATAGGTTCTCGCGTTTTAAACTTTGCCTTGTATTTATTTTACTGTATTTTATTTTACGTAGTAGTTGGTGAATTCCTTAAACAGTTATATTGTACACAAAATGTAATCAATAATGTTTAATTGCGACAGTTTATTCCCAAATGTATTAAACATTAATTTTGTACACAAAATGATATCAGTAACATTGAACCATTAAGGTTTGATCTGAACTTATATGATTTATTTAATTTGATCACTAAAGTTACACTGGAATAAATTTCTGGAAATAAATACGGACATATTCGGTAGCTGTTACACTTGACGTTTTAGCACACGTAAGTTCACAATCAAAAATGTACTATTTAAACTTAAAATCCTCGTAGTTTCGGGGTGATGATCAAATATTGCTTGTTGATTGTTCCGCATTTCTCATCTCAACCACGAATTTATTATTTTGGGGGTGGGTACTTACTTAAAGCATCGAGTCTATTCCTCAAATTTAGTGTAAGTTCTGTTTCGGCACCAGACCTCCAGTTGACGTTGGAATATCATCTTGAGTGCGATCTGCGTGCTTCCTGGAAAGTGCCTTCATAATTTCGTCTTCTGGGCGATGATGTACTTGGTTCTGTAGACTGTGCTGAAGGTAGGCTTGTTGACGTTTCTTCACAGTTTAAATAAGGGACTCCCTTCTTTATGGGAATACGAGCACCCCCTCGTTATCTGTATTGCCATCGCAGATGTGGAGGTACATATAATACTGAGCTTTGTGGTGTTTGTCGCTTTCCTTCAGCACTTTGTTCTACTTCTTCTAAGTTTGACGGTTCATTTAGATTTTGACATGGTACCGGCCGCACCCTGCACTTGGACTCAGGTACCCTGACTGCACTTTCTTCGGTATCCACACCGTCCTCATCCTCCTCTTCGATTGCGTCTTATATGACCTGAAGGCTCCCGCTCATCAAGCCAGTATAATACCTTCTCTCCTCTCTATGCACCATGCACTCTTCATGTTCTTCATTACTGACTGGCTTAGATCCTTCTCCTTGTGTGCAGGTCCTAGCAGCTTTTCTGGACGCTTCTCCCCTTATATCCGTGTCTTCTAATTGTTTTGATATTTCTTTGACCTAGGTAACCGCTTGCCTTTCGGCTTTTTGCGGTCTTTCTTGGAAAATAATTTGTCTAAATTTTCCATGAGTTTTAATTATTAATATTGTTGCTATTTTGGAACATCCAATCCTTCTGTGATGATAGTCAGACTTGAAGTGTTATAAATTAGTACACATGATATAGCTTGTAGGCACATATCTCACAAAGCTGAAGATAAAATTATTGGTTGCTGAATTCTGACTTGTATCTATGTATTTACCATGACAACAAAACCTATCTCTTTATTGTTTTGTTTTTATACTCTGAAGCTATTTATGTTCCATAGAGTACTAGTAATAGGTTTTTACTCCATGGCATTCTGAAATAGAAGTCAAGGCCTTCCTGGTAACTATACTGTTTTATATCTGCAATTCATATTTAGCCGAGGTTTGTTACCCCAGTTCCTCGTATTACGATCTTGATTTACCGGTACGTTTGTTACCCTGTGCATTATGATGGAATGTGAACGGTTGGCAATATTTTCCACTAGGATTTTAGCTTGTTTGCAACGCTATCTTGTGTTTAGAATGTGAATTAGCTGGAAAACCAAACACGTGTTGCATCAGGCGTCTTGTGTATTAGTTTTGTTTTTATATTTTCGTAATATTTTAATTACTAGTTGATTCCAAATAAGGTTTAGCATTGTTCTTTATATCTACTACTAGTTATAGTTCTTTTACAGTTCTAATTTTTCCATAGTGCTAAATAAATTATTTTTCATTGCGTTAGGTTAGTGTTTTATAGATATGCTGGATATTTTAAAGATGAGAAAGCGTTCCCCCAATTTTACCGAGGAGGAAAATATGTTGCTGTTGGAGTTAGCCCAATAGCAAAAAACTATTTTAGAAAATAAAGCCACAGGAGCAGCCACGTGAAAAGAGAAGGTGGGTTTGTATTACATTTATATTTTAGTGCTTTTCTTACACGGTTTGGTTTTCTTACTTTATATAAATACTCATAATGTACTTACACAATTTTAGGGGAGAGCTTGGGAGCTTATAGCAAAAGAATTTAATGTACAAACGGCAACGCAGAGAAAGGTAGCGCAAATCAGAGAGCGGTACGAGTCTCTGAAGAAAAGAGCTCGTCAGGCAAATGCCGAAACAAAGCAAGTGATATATGGAACTGGAGGAGGAAAGCTCCCATCTCCAAAGCCGTCACCAGCAATCGAGGTGCTCAATTCTTTAATGGGCAGCACAAGCAGTAGGATGGAGTCTATCGCTGACTCTGATTTTCTTGGTAAGAATTGCAGCAGATCTCCTCACTGTTAACCTGTAAATATGACTATAGTCTTATACTAATATATAATGTTATTGCAGGTGACACAACAGACATGCTGGAACTGGCTATCTCAGAAGGAGAATGTCCAACTCATGTGGATGTGTCTGCTCAAGCAGAGCAGCAGGCTGGAACACAAGGTAAGAGCAGCATGTAACACTGCACGAATACCAAGCCATCAGTAATAAAACCGTGTTACACAGGGAAAAGCTATAGCAGCATTCTCCACTATGTGCTTCAGATTTTCATTCAAAGGTTAAACTGCAGAATAATGGCATCAAAGAAATGAGGTAAGGAAAACAAGCTGTAGCCAACTGCATAGTTCTGAAATATGCCAAAACTGCGTTAGCTTGCCATGACATATTCTTGTTGTTATTCTTGTGACTATTGTTGCATACAGATGCTTTTGACCATATTGCATAGAATTATCCCTCTTTCTTTCAAGTTAGAGAATGCTTCTATTAAACAAGGCTATCCAATAATACATGCAATGGCACATTCATATCCTTTGAAACATGCAACCATAAAGTATAATGCAGAGGGTTATAGGGACATGTTCATCCATGAATATGGCATGTGAAGTTTTAACACTATAGAGAAATGACAACAACAAATATCTGGAAAATAGTAGTATCATTATATCCAAGATATTGTTAATAACTTGATTTAGTTTGAGTGGACTTGTCATGCAGTACTTTGGTTATGCAGTATTGGTATTTTCATATGATGCATGTTTTCACTGTTGGCAATACTCCAGCCACCAATATCATACCTGCCATTCTGCATGCCATTATTCTGCAGTTTGACTCATTCAAAATCTAGCCATGCAGGAAGGTATTGTCTTTGAGCCATGGTATAACAAACAAGATGTGACATTATAAAACAGTGCTTTCTATTTGATTGTTGCAAAATTAAGACTCCCAGACTGTTTAATAACTTCTACAGATAAAATTATTGTAACTTGATTGCCACATTCTTTTAATGTGCCTTTCTTCTATGACAAGTTATGAAATAATCTTAGCTAGTGATTTTACATTGAGATAAGATTATGTTTTCTGAGCTTGGGCTTTTCACATGGTCTTTGCATTCAGAAGGTTATGCGTGTTCTATAGGAATATTTCTGGGGCTAGCTGTCAGAGAATATTTTAATTGGGAACATTCTTAAATATTGCCAGAGTTTGAAGCATAATAATAGTTATTTGAATACAACGAATTTCTCAATAGAATCAAATTTCGGAGTTTAATGGAACAAATGCCATAGCACTGAATTTATTTTACAGCTAGAATAAATATATGGCTGTTAAGACAGGGGGACAAAAAAAAGGTTATCTTTATGTTTTATCTTAAGCGAGCAGACAGAATACAAAAATTGTGGTTTATTGCCTTTGTACCATAATTGCTATCTTTGTTATCAATAAAGAGGAAAGAAGTATTATATAGGAAGTTTCTGTACACATTATATAAATGTGAATTAAGCTATCTCTAATATTATAGTAAACCTAGTTGTAACATAATCATCCTATCTCCACACAGCTAGTTTAGTTCATTCTTTGCTGTGCTTCATCAGCAAGTGTAAGAAAATGTCAAGTTACATTTTTTATTTGTGCTTGGATATTTAAAATCTATGCAATTCACATGTGTATACATTGCTTTCTAAACTTATTGCATTTCTTACATGAGGCCTCAAAACGTTTGTTTTCTTTTCTTTTGGTTCCTGTGTTATGCTTTGTGTACTGTAGGTGAATGGTAAAAAATAAAACAACTGTAATAATTATCTAATTTACAGATCTTCACTGGGGAGATTTCACAGCTGAAATGCTGCAAACACCTAGAGAAATACAGCTGTACGACCCACTGGCAGTGCAGTAAGGGCTCTTTAGAAATGTGTGAATGATGCTAACATAACCTGACATCATAAAACGGTTGAGTATGAATTGTGTAGAATGTTTAATGCACCTCCAAACAGTTCAAAGTTCCACAGTATTCTACATTTATGTAAAAAATATAATTCCATTCTGAAGAAATACCTGTGTAGCGAGTTCTATTATTCTCAGGAATATGTGGATGAATACTGAATGTCTATCACAATAGTCTATAATTATTTAATTTAAAAAGCTTTTGTAATTAACTTTTTTTGAAACTTCATCTACTTACAGTTAATGGTCATGTTTTGAAAACTATACAGTGTTAAATAGTATAAAGTACATATTTTCAAAATTTTGTGAGGTAACATATGGAAAATATTTTAGAACAAATGATAAAAGAATATTCCAAAAAGTAAGAATGTGGGTCTTTTAATATTATTCTGTGCTAGCCTAAAACAAAAATTCAACTTAAAAAGTTATATCTTTTGATGTGTAGAGCATATTTAGTAATTTTTAGAATATTTACCCACAAAAAATTAATAATTACTTACTTGGTGTGGCAACATGAAACTTTGCACACAAGTTTAGAATGATACTCTAATCATGTGGCAGAATTTTCATAATGATATGTTTATTATTATATAAGTTGAAATTTTCAGTGTAGCCTTGCCTTTGGTTTTCTTTAAAGCTGAGTATCTATTTGTAGATGCCAAGATGTTTTGTCCCTTTAAGATACTTTTGAATTTATTAAATATTTTTGGTCGGTGTGTGAATGCACCAGCATGCTATTGCTTTCTTTTTCTGTAGTGAAGAAAATGGCTGCTTCCTTAAAGATTTTCTTTAGTTTAGCCTTTTTAATTTTAATGCAATTAATTACATGTGCTTCTGCAGATTTATCTTGCCTGTTTATAATTGAAGCATTTCATTTGTAATAAATGATGTTTGTTTCTATAACTGTACCATTTTTAAAAGAAATATTTTGGTCCTCTAACAGCCATACATTTAACTATCACCAAATAGAAAGAAACCAAAATGTCCCACTGCTGTACATTTGGTAATGTTCACAGAAAGAAAACACAGCAGCAGATCACCATCCCTCTCTGCCAGGAACCTTCATACCTGGGCAAAGGAGAGGAAAGAGGCAGCTCAGCTTCAAAAACAGTTGCTGCAGAAGAATTCGATGAGAACCAGAGAAGGTCGCAGTTTTTGTTAGAAGCAGAATTGGAACTGGCAGATAAAAAAATGCTAATAGAAAAAAAATTAATTTAAGAGATTTCAAAATAAGAATGGCAAAAGGACTCTTGGAGAAAAAAACAAAGTATATTTTTGTTGAAATTTAAATGTTTAATTACGTATTGTTAGTCCATTCCCAATATTCACAACAGATTATTAGCACATAACCAACAGTGAAGCAAACCTGAATTCTGAGGGCTAAATACAACTTTTCTGTAACAGTAGTGAGCAATTAACGGAAGATAGAATGCACATTAAACACTCAGCTGTTAAATCATAATTTATTTCTATAGCCCATATCCTAAAAGTTAATATATTACTTTACAGGAAAATGAAATAAATCTGAACACTTTACAGATCAGAAGCATTCTCACTAACAGTTTAAAAGATTGTATACACATATTGTGCTGTAACTATACTCTCTGTTCCTGTAGTCTATTTTTAAATAATGCACAATTGTTCTACGCACAGCATCGCGTACTCTATTTGGGACATGTGTGCTGATTGCACCTTTCCTTTACGAGGCGTGTGCTTCAGTTGTTTGTCTTTCCCGTTTTCTCCGTGTGAGCGCGTGAAGGTTGCTTTTGTTTCTCTCTCGGACAGCTCTCCGAGCTGACGAGACAAGATAGTCGGGGTTCTCCTTTCATAGCGCGCACGGTGATTTACAACTCTCTCAGTTCCTGGGTGCAGTTTAAATCGTGTAATGGCAGGTGTTAGAGTTAAGTTATAATGTGTAAAAAGTTTAAATCTCGAGGAAGCTTAAGTTAAGTGTAATTGTGCAAGTAAGCTGTCAGTGTGAATAAGAGATTTATAAAAGCTTTTAAATTATCAAAGTAAGTTGTATAATTGTACCTTAGCCTCCGGGTACAATTCATACTTGCCCCAGCTCCACTTAAACCATCTTGTTTCTATAGATACGTGGACGACACTTTTGTATTTTCGACACATGGATCAGACACTTTGATTAGCTATCTTGCGCATCTAAAGCAGCCTTCGACCTCCAATACAGTTTACCCTGGAAGTGGAGAAGCATTAAACTCCTCAGTTCCTGGACATTATTGTTTCCAAAAAACAGCAGCGGTACACTGGGCACGCTGTATATCGCAAGCCTACATACACCGATCTCTATTTGAACGCTCAATTTCCATCATAAGTCTCAACGACTGGTAGTTCTCAATTCACTAGCCCACAGAGCGCTGTCTGCTCTGATCCCAGCAACTTAAAACAAGAATTACAGCATCTGAGACTCACCTTCCGTCAAAACGGCTACTCCGAATATGACGTTGAAGCCTCAATCACCAAAGCTAGGAAAGGGAAACCTGTAACACAGCAAGCGTCAGATAAGCCTACCGCTACAGCCTGCATCCCGTTTACCGGTAATCTATCCGGCAGAATCAGCAGAATTCTCACCAAATACAACCCCAGGACCATTCACAAGCATCCTCCGAAGATTAAGCATCTGTTGAGACCAGTGAAAGGATAACTGGACTTACAAGTTCCGGGAGTGGACCGCATTCCCTGTGGATGTGGGACACCGTATATAGGACAAACTGGAAGGACCATCGGTACTAGAATAATCGAACATGAACAGCGCATTCGTTTTATGCAACCTGAGAAGTCTGCGCTAGCAGAGCATTGTTCTGATAACGACCATAAAGCCCATTTTCGAAAGACGACCATCTTGGCAAAATGCAACAGTTACTGGTAGCGGAGAATTAAGGACGCTTAGGTGATTTCCTCTAAAAGGAGCAACTTTAATCGTGATGGTGGATTTCAGTTCAGCTCCTCTTGGAAACCGGCCTTAGAAATGGAAATCCGTCGAATTAAGTAGCAAAGATCAATACAGCTTGATAATCAAGTTAAGTGGTTACATTTCTTTGACACACTTTTCTGTACTTACGCCATCTCCTGGCCTGGCATTTAATTTACTGAAACAGTCTTTTGTTCAGTAATGCGAATTTTGATAGTGTTCTGTCTTTGTTTATAGTTGTGTCATATCCAGTATTTAATTTGTGGTTATAACATTATATATATAACCTACTGCTGGGAGAGATTCACACTCCCGAAACGTTGATATCTAATCATCTTTTCACCCGGCTGGCTGCACGAGAAGAAAGTGAAATTCAAAATATAATTCTACAGTCATGAAGATTAGTATCCGTAGAACTGCAAATAATAAGGAAATCATTTAATATCTACTTTTGGAAAAGTAAATATTTGTCATATATATGAATTTCAAATATTCTGTTGGCCTTCTGATGTATCGGCAATATATTTACAGATTTATATAGATATAGAAATACGATTGGTTTAAAGGGCACTATTTTGTACGGGACTTAGGCATTCGTACAGCCTTGGTAAACACGGGGAAAATGGTTTTCTGGTGACCCAGAAAATGCCTTCATCAATAGCTGCAGTGCTGCATATTAGCTATTTGAAGGCGTGAAAAATAAGTCTCATAATTTTAAATTGGGTCGCTAAGGGTAGGAAACGTCATTAGATCTAAGGAATGGGATTGTTGCATTACATAATCAGAAAAAAGAATCATTTTGTAGAGTAGCTCGCACCGTAAGAAGAAGTCGTTCCTCAGAACCGTGTGTTAATCAGTAGCAAATATATTATTTAGTAAGTAAGGATTGGCCTGGCCAACGTAATTAAGTTATAGAAAACAAATACAGGCGATTAAAATTGTCAATAAGAAGTAGAACATTTCTTCCTTTGAAATTGCCGCGTATGTAGACAAACTCTATGGGAAACACCTAAAATCTAAGACCGTAGGACGACTCATCATTCGTACTGCAATTCATTCCAGGGTACGTAAAAGAAGCCGTATATCAGTAGAAAAAATAAAAATAACATATTAGTGTTTGTAAAGAAATATACAGCAAAGGGTAATTCCGAGGGAATTTTTTATTTTCGGACGGAAGTACATTTAATGTCTTTCATAATGATGGCCGAATTATGTGCGGAGAAAGCATTAGATCTTCAGAATTCGCAATAAACAGTTATACATGGAGATGGTGGTGTTATGGTATCGGGAGGCATGACTGCTTCTAATGTAGCGGAACTAGTATTAACTGAGTGTGATATGGACAAACTCTACTATGATATTCCTTGGAATCAATACCAATTTGAAGAAGAGTACAGAGATGCTCAATGGGACAAGGATTCTAAACATACTGCAGAGATATTCCGTTTATGGTTGCTATATACTACTCCAAACACTAAGAACACCTACACAATTACCAAATCTCAAGCACATTGAGCAACTTTGGGGAGAGCTGAAGATGAATTAAGAAGACATTTCAGATTCGGTAAATCTACATGAAAAGAATAATCACTTGTGATAGAATGACATAATATTGGCAATAAAACGACCAAAAGGCTGATTCACTAAAAGCCCATACGTCTTAAAGAAATAATTAACAATAGACGTTGGCACACAAAATACTAAGGAGCCGTATCTTAAGTTGTGTTTATACGTTTTTACATACATACAGTAGTGTTATGATTCCCTACGAATTAAATTCTCCTCGTTGAATTGCAACTTGTTATGATAAACTTTTCATTTGTAATTGTACAGCAATGTAAATTTTAATTCCACTGTACATTTGCATTACTAGATGCGTAAACTTCATATTGTGAATTTTTTCTAACTTTCTAGTCGGCAAGTACGCAAAATAAAGTACTTTTATTGTTATATTCAACTGTAGGAATACTTATGTCCACGATTGCCCATTAAATGAAAGGTGCGCCGATGATAGCTTAATTTACTGACGAGTTTCAAATAATTAAATGCAATAAATAACTCAAAATGGTAATTGATTCACTGTGCAATGACATACTGAAGGACCAGGGAAATTAATTTGACTCATTTTTGCAACTGCCTGGTGAAGATACCTTCTTCGAAACAGTTTGCAAGAGGAATAATTGGAGGATTCACAACAACGTATGTTTGGAGAAGTACCCTCAAGTGTAAACGATATCAAATCCAAGTTTACGTCCGCTACGATGTGCGTTCAAGTTATAACACCTATTCTCTTTCTCAAAGAGTATTCACAAGAAAAATGTGTAACTGGTGTCATTTCTCAACGTAATCTCGCTATAGCCCTACACGTTTTTCCCAACGCTGACATCATGATTCCATGGCCGCTGCGAACGCTTCTTTAGCAGTGTGTTTTTACCACCGAAAAATAGCTCAGGCAATAGTGCCCACGGAGAGTGTCTTTCATCGTAGCAAACCGGCAAAATCGCTAGGAGCCAGGCCAGGTAAGTAGGGATCATGAGCAATCACTTCACAGCCGTTGTCAGCAAGAAAGTCCTGTGTCACATTCGCCCGATTTGCCGGTGCGTTGTCTTGTAGACAACACCCGTTCTTCTGACAATGCCGGGAGGAGCAAATTCTTCATAAGATTTGGCAGGAAGCAGCTCTCACCGTAGTGCTCTTGGCATGAAATGATTGGGATAATTCCCTGCTGTCCCAGAAGATGACCAACATCATTTTTTCAGAACTGGCGATCACGCGATTTTTTTTTTTTTTTTTTTTTTTTTTTTTTTGGTGGCGATGAGCTTCTGTGCTTCCATTGATCTGACCGGCGCTTCGTTTCAGGGTTTATATAGTGTATCGACATATCATCCATTGCCACAATCAATTAAAGATAGTTCCTTTCGTGCCATCATCACGCGTTTACATAGCCCGTCAATTCGCCACGCGCGCAGGCTTATGATCATCCGACAGCATGTCGTCCGACCGACTGGTGCAAGGCCGTGACTCTCTTGGCTCGTTCTCACACGATGTTCTGCCTTCATTGAACTTTCCCACCCAGGAATGCACATTAGACTCATCCATGATACCATATCCACATGCCTCACTCAACTGGCGATGAACTTCATAGGTGCTACACCAAGAAAATGGCGAAAACGAATGATTACATGCTGTTCTTGCAATGAAAGGTTCCCCATTTTA
This sequence comes from Mantis religiosa, assembly GCA_030765055.1. NCBI lineage: Eukaryota > Metazoa > Arthropoda > Insecta > Mantodea > Mantidae > Mantis > Mantis religiosa. Next base: position 258,283,257 of record CM060950.1, read on the forward strand.
AGTATGTAAAACATTTCTCACTCTCGTCGCTTACACTAAATTTCTATGTACTGTACAGTGCAGTCCATATCCGTCACGCATTCACAAAGTGCCCACGTGTTTTTTTTTTTTTTTTTTTTTTTTTTTAAATACCATAAGTTCCTATCTGCTCCCAGTCCTGGAAGGAAATGGAATGTGTTATTACCAGAACACACCTCATATATGTGATGAATGTTTGCAGGCGGAAGATTTCCGATAGCACCAAACAAGAACCACCTACATCAGTAATTATAACATAGGGATACCAGCTTTATTATTTTGAATCAATATGAACTGCTATTAATACTTCATGTAACAGGTGTGCATATACCTTCTCATCCATGACCTGTTATGAAAATACGAGTCATCCCCTAACACTGCAAAAAGCGGTAATTCAAGAGATAAGGTGAAGAAGTAGAAGAAGAAGAATGTGACTGAAAATATTCATCGTTTGTTAGATTTTAATTAAATCAGTTATTAATATGCATGTTAGATTTCGTCTCTCTAAAACACTGTGATTGAAGACGAATGTGATTGGTGTTCCTTGCATGTGAGGTCAGCTATCGTTAATTATGTCATTTTCCCAGTTAATCGTTCGCTAACGGTTTATGTGGCCTCGTCGTACTAGTTTGGCAAGCCCTGTCCCAATTCCTATTTTCAAGTGGGTCATGAACATAGTTATGCTTTCATGATGAAAATCGTGCATTCTTCAATCCGCGGAAGATTACTGCATGGATTATTTTAGAACTAAAGATACTTTGATAGGTGAGATTTACAGATATTTCTCGTAAGTGTTATTGATTTGCGTTAAACACTCATGACTAGTATACAGTGAAGTAACCTCTCTTGAAGAATTTGGATAACCGAACTAAACAGTCTACAATAACAGTAACACTAAAAGAAACAACTGTCAGCGTAAATGTTATGACGTGACTGCTGATCTGTATGCGAACAGAAAATCAAACTCACTGAGTTAATTTCCTGTTCCTAAAGGCGGCTTGTTATTTATTTGTACTAAAGTTCAAGCAGCTGACTACAACCTCAGTAGTTTAGGTCCCACTATAGGCAATTCAAATTATGCCAGTGTTCTTGGCTAGGGACGCTAGTTTTGCATAAAAGCCATGTTAACCCAATGGATTAAAATCTCTAAATGTGACACTGGTGGCACGTGTCCTCGGGGCACGTTTTCAACATGAAGCAGGAAATGGTCACGTACGGCAATATAGACTTGTTCCTGCTAAGTCGAGCAGTTGCCAAATTCAGGCGGGAATTCCTGGACAACAAAGGTTTGGACCTTTTCAGGGAGTACTTCATCATCGCGCATGCGTGCATGTGCGTGTATCGCAAGCAGTTCATGCAGCTCCGCAAGATCGCGCTCCTGCCCAGCGGGGGCAACCATGGCAGACAAGTAGGACCGCATCGCTTGCGTATGGCTGACGTGGCTGGAGCCTCAGAACATCAACATCCAGCACGCACTAAGAGGGCTCGAAGAGAAAGTCCTCGGGCACAAGCAGTACGGATACAGGTTGGAGGGCGAAGCAAACATCGTCTGGTTCTGACACGGCTGCTTTTATCGCAGCTGCCAGCGAAGTTTTCATAATCGCCACGCGAATCTGTATATTACGTCGAGGAAATGTAGGACTGCAAGTTTAACGCCATAATGAAGGACGATCCCCAATTCGCGAAGCCCCTGCCGCATCCTGAACCCCTTAATTCCATGGACGCCTACTTCGATGACTGCACCAATTTCACGAAGGTGTACGCAGAGGCCTTGGGTGATAAGAAAATGGTACATTTCCACGTCTGCTCCCTCTAGGCCTTAGTCAACAAGGCCACTCCCTACCCCCTGGGGCACCCGAAGAACCACTTGGATCGCTTTCCAACACTGAAGGACATATAGCAGGACTGATCAAGTGCACCGTATTGCCTCTGGACAACCCCTTCACCCCATGCTACCGGCGCGAGTGTACGGCGCGCTGATGCTCTCGCTGTGCCGCGCATGTGTATAGGCGGAGACCGCCGAGGAATGTGGGCACCCGGAGCACGAAAGGTGGTCGACGGGTACGTGTGTCCCTGACGAGTTGAATGTGAGCCTTGAGGAGCGTTGCCGGCTGCTCCACTTGGACGAAATCTGGGAGTACGACATGGCACATTACGACGCTGTCTCCAGTGTCAGGGGGCTCTTTGAGGACTATTTACACCAGTTCTTCAAGATCAAAACTAGGACACCGTTTGGCCCTTGGACTGTAATACGCTTGAGAGGAAGGCGGAGTAAGTCCATAATTTTCTAGAAAGCAAAGTCATAGCTCTCTACTCGAACGCCATCGCCCCCAAACCGGGCAGCTGCAAGCTTGCCAAGCTCACCTTGAAATGCTTCTGGGGAAAATAGGAGGATGACCTGCCAACGTGCGAGCTGGTCCATCGCAACGAAAGGCTCGTCGAGCTGCTGAACGACCCTGTCGTAGAGCTCCACACCTACCTCCCGGCCACGGACGAGGTGATGGTCGTGGTGTGGCCGTACGCGGATCAAAGCCCCAAGGCTGGCAATGCAGTCGTCACCACGTACCCGACCGCGCAAGGTTGCATAGACATGTACGCGTATTTGCGCAAGATTGGGGAGCGAGTACACTACTTTGACATGGACTTGGTGATTGTAACCTATGCGGCGGTTCAATGGATCCCGCCGGTTGGCCGCTTCCTAGGCGACATCAACAACGAGATACAGAAGTACGGCCTACGTGTCCCGGTTGACCTCCACGGGCTCGAAGAGCTACTGCCTCGAGATCAGGTGTCCGCACTCGAAAAACACATTCTCGGTGTGCAAGGTGAAGGGTATCACCCTGAATTCGGGCAAACTTGGGCATGTCAACGCCGACGTAATGTGGGAATTCGTCAATTCCTGACGTTCCGAGGCAGTGCCCTCACCGTACATTTCGAACCCTAGACCGCTGAATGCGCCCGTCGCGCAGCCTTAGGCAATCCATCCCCATCCCCATCCTCATCCTCATTATCATAATCAACATCATCATTATATGTTATTTAAAAATAAATGCACCTTTTGTTCATCTTAGCAGATATGACGTGAAGCCATAAATTGGTAATAGGTGAAAGTGGTTGTTCCAGGGATATATCAGTTGCAAGTCATTACCTCAGTTACTTGGATCTTATCAAGGTTACTTGTAGTTGACTACAGTAAGGGCGTTGTCTAGGCTGGGTTCTACGAAGTATAAATTCCCTTTACTGGAGCGCCAAATACTAACCCTGTTTAGGCTAAAATGGAGTGCACTGCATCTACTTTTATATTTCCGAGAATGTGCTTCTCATTACACCAAAGATATACATAGTTATTATTTTAAAAACTGACTTGCTCCGTGATAAACAAAAGTGATCTAATGAGACATACAAACTGCACATATGTCATTTCTCCTAACAGTGCTGCAATACAAGCATCTGACTCAAATTTTGAGAGAACCGAAGTTCCCAATCCTTCTATTATAAAATCGCCTTAA
>CM060950.1:258289283-258291783 GCA_030765055.1 Mantis religiosa
AATAATAATAATAATAATAATAATAATAATAATAATAATAATAATAATAATAATAATAATAATAATAATAATAATAATAATAATAATAATAATAATAATAATAATAATAATAATAATAATAATAATAATAATAATAATAATAATAATAATAATAATAATAATAATAATAATGCGTGTAACCATTCAGTAAATGCAGAGAAAACATCCCCTAAAGGGGCACAATTTAGCGATTGCCTATTCCTTTGTGATCCCCCCCCCCCACGTTTTTTGATGGGAGCTTTAATCCTCTTTAGTTTGTTTCACGCAAGCATGCAGCATTACAGTTCTCTTGAGTTGAACCTTCTGTAAATTGCTGGTTTAGCCTAAATTTATCACTATTTTAAAGTATTTTCATGTGTGATTTCTAGTATCTGAATTCTTACGTTAATAGTGGTAAAGGCTGTAACTAGGAAGCGTATTTATAAGCACTTAAACCGTGTGAAATAGGCGGACGAAAAGGCACCAAAATGACAATCATCGCAACATATGCTGCAACAAATTGGCTGAACACATACTATTTTGCGGTTCCCTAGGCAAAATAGTTCTACATTGATTGCAAATTTCATATTTGGCTCACAGCAAGTGAAAATAAAAGATATTATCCTATAATTAAAATACATATAAATTCACTTCATTAAGTAGACCATATTATGAAGAAATGTGTGAAGTAATTAACTATTTCAAAAAACAAAGACATTGGTTTTGGGGGTGGGGATAAAGGATGAAAATTGGAAAGTCTGAAGCCGTTGTTAGATTTGTCTCAAATAATTTATATCATGTATTTTCGTGATCGATCAAGAATGGAATAACAAAAAGATTCGGTGTTCTAATTACAACAGCTTCTGAGAAATTAACGGATTATGTCTAAAGCGTAGGCGATATCCGATATGTCACACATATTGTAATTTTAAAAGGTAATGCTTGGGGTACAAGTTTTTGCACTCAGTTTAACCTGTTATTCAGCTATACCTATGTGAAATTTTAGTCTTCGCCATACCAACGAAGAGAAGAAATAATCATACCTATTTAAGAATTTTTATTTTCCTATGCGTTTTCAGTAAGAAGTAAGCTTTATAATCCTTTAAACTACAAAGAACAAAAACACCTCAAATGTAAACTGGGTACAGTTAATGTGCATTTGGCCTTACAGGCATGTTCAGAAGTTCATACAGATTAATGGGAAACTGCATTCTGTGGAACATTTTTAAGTTAGGAACATTGAGAAAATATGGAATCTGAGAAATCTGAGGTTAAAATTAATAATAGCAGCTACGATACACGTGTAGGGTTATTCAAACTCTCATGTGACGTTTTCTGTTGCGCCGCAAGAAAAAATATATTATTTATGTATGTCTATATTAATTTTAACGAAAAAAAAGCAAATTTGGGTTTGTTGTAAGTTTTGGGCCAATTTGCACAGACGTGTCTCTTTAATAGAAACGATTGTTTGAAATATAAGAAATTCAAGAGTTAATCACAGAAATCTTAATATCACTTAAAATGATGTCACGATGTGTCAGAAAGACACAAAGCACAGAACAAAAATAAATTAAAAGCTAAAGCTACAGAATCTTTTTTTATAATAAAAGCCCTAAAAGCGCCATTGTCCACTAAGAACATATATTAAATCACAGCTTTTTAGTAAGCGTTTCCCGTTCAGTCGAACAGAATTACAACAATTACGATATCGTGAAACAAATCCTCGTACCTACTTTTATAAAAGAATTTCTGTAAAATTCTACACAATCAATTAAGATTTATTGGTCTGCTGTTTCATTTTCAATGTTGGAAATAACACCGGTAGTCTCCAAGCAATCGATTTCATGATTCTTTGAGATATATGTAGAAGAACGTAAGCATGAGAAAATCACATTCTTTCGTACACTATAATCTCAGTCTGTGTAGCCTAGCTAATTAAGCGCTAGCGCTACAAGTTTAAGTTATAACCTGAAAAGAGTCCCAGAGTGGCGATGATAAGATTGGGTAAAACAACAGCTTCCTGTCGGTAGATTTACACACATGTAAAAGAAAACTTACGGGAGTAAATCTCTGCTTACCAGTGGTACTGATTGTTATCTGTCGTCACTGTTAACAATTGGCACCGTCTATAATTTAATCAATAATCCCTCCCTCAAGTATTACTATTAGCTCAAGAAATAAGTCTTTACATTAGCACAAAAATATCATACTACTGCATTGAAACTGCTAAAAGTTATACTCGTAACAAAATTTTGAAATCCAGTACACCGAATTTGAAAAGCTATACCTATAAGTTTCAAATAACCAATGTTCTAATCAAGATGAAATGTATTAGACGGGCTTGCTTAACGATTCAGATATATTTTAAGCTAAATCCTAATATAAAGTGGTGTCATGTGATGAACAAAGTTTGCACATTAGGCAAATTTGTGCTTCACTTTGAAAAAGTGAAAACATACAGTTTCTCTTCTTTCGGCTCTCC
>CM060950.1:258296783-258356783 GCA_030765055.1 Mantis religiosa
AACAAGTTAAGTAATGATCTGAGTGATTTAATTAGTGTCTTTGAATGTTTTGGGTTACGATACTTGATCACACAAATTACTGGACCTGTATCTGGTACTTGTTGGGATAATGTTTGCACTTCCACATATCTCGACAAATGTTATGCGGAAGTTGTTCCTTGTATATTTTCTGATCATGATCCAATTTTATTTTTAGATAGTATTGATTACGACGATAATAATCTGTCAAATACATTAATAACAATAAGTGACACTAATTAATGTACCGTAACATACTTTGTGTATCAGACATAAGCCTAAGAATAAATGTAACAATAAAAAGTGGTACAAAAATGAACTCCGTATTGAAAGAGAAAACTGTACGATACTTTATGAACTGTAATTTAATTTTGGTATCCACGAATGCAATAGCAGGTATATAGATATGAAAAAGAAATACAAACATGCCTTAAAGATAAATAAAATGAACTGTTATTAAACATTGATTAAGAACTCTCAGAATGCATCAAAATCTTCATGGATAGTTATATCTGAATTTTTAAACTCTAATTCAAAGTCCTATACACCCTCAATTAATATAAATTTCGAAGAATTTAATTCTTTTTTATTGACAAAGTCAATTATATTTTAAATAGTATTCATATCAGTAACAAATCAAAGTCCTTTTCCAATGAGTTCCCCAAGCTCAGTTGTAATTTTGAATTTCTAGAACTCAGTGTTGAAGATAATAACTCTGCTATTAATAATTGCTATTAATAATTGTTATTAATAACAGCACAGAAATTAAAAACTAAGTAGTAAGTATTAACGATTTGTTACTTGAGCAATTTAATAAACTTTATACGAATATGGAAACAAATCCAAATGCTGCCTATATACTTGGATCTTTAATTTGATGTGTACCAAAAAGCATTTTAGGTGGAAAGTATGGTTGAGGTTTCTTTAACAAAGGTTTGAATTCAAGAATAATGCTACGAATGCACATGTATAACTTTACAACAGGAAAAAAGTATAATTTCTGCGGTCCTGGAACTAAACTAGACGAACAATTAGCAATAGGTGACGAACCGATCAACAAATTAGACAGTGCAAGTTTACATCACGATATATACTATAGATATAGCAAAGATTTAGAATCAAGACGTGTTGGAGATGAATTGCAGCAATATTCAATATGGTAGATCAATTTTGACATTATCTACAATTATACAGACAATTCTTAAAATAAGAGAACTAATAGAATCCAAGAGGCTAAAGTAGAAAATGGTTTGATATTAAGTGATTTCAACAGAGTAGATAATACTGCTCCGTATAAGATTTGAACTAATTTTAGAAAGAATTGTAATTATGGTAATTCAACATTTCTTTTCCGGTATTACAGGTTTGAGTAGGTCTGTGTGAATCACTTAGTTCACATCTGGGAACAACCAGAACTAGCGCAAGATTGTGAGAAACGCTGATTTGGCGATTGTCGGCCATTTTGGAGGCATCCCTATTTAAATGATATAAGTCGGTACGCGAGAGGTCTTTTGGATTAGTATTATTTAGTTGACGGATTAAGTCTGTCAGGTCTGAAGTATGTTGCTGTGTGTTCAACCCGAAACAAGAAGACGATCAACTCTAGACTACATCCTTCACATAGCCGTTAGTTCAGACACCTACGCAACCCTGAACCAAAGGTACAGTTCATCATGTTATAATTTATATAATATTTCAATTGCACCTCTGATCTATTCAAGACGAGGGAGTGCCCTGTCTTGCTCTATCAAATCATAGAATATATTTGTTAATGTGGTTTGACATTACCTGTTTCTCTGAACCCTCTCATGTCTTCAACCTCTACCAATTAGCACTATCATCTCATATCCCCAATCCTTGCAGTAGCTACGTCCCTAGATGTAGCTTAGGATTGTAAGTTATTCATCCCCCTTACAACCCTAGTTGCAACAATACGTTTAAAAGGGCAAAATGGGTGGTGCAATTGAAATAACATCTGGCGGTTTCATATTTACGATTCCTGTGTTTATTGGTACTTCAAAAGCTGTAGGTTCTCTTGCAGGTGGATTCGCTGCTGTTGATAAAACAGTTCTCTATAATAAGATGAATCAAAAGGAACTTGTAGAGTAAAAGCGTTATCATTTAGCTATGAAAGCGAAAGCTGTATCAGGAATGCGAAATAAAAAAAATCTCAAGGAAGATAACGTCTCACTTTTGAGTAATATAGATATTATGAATTACGTTAAAAGATTAAAGATTAAGCATTTTAGAGGTGCATTTATGTCAGATATACTGTCATTAAAATCAAAAGATGTAGAATGTGGAGTAGTTAATTTTGAAGATAATTCTAGTATAGGAACAGATCGGATATGTTATGGGAAACAGGATAAAACTACTCATGTCTTCGATTTTTTTGAACCAGATTGCCAAAGTCTTTTATTAAGTATATAAAGGGGAACAAAATCAACTTTTTAACATTTGTTACAGTAGACACTGTGCAACAAACTTCACAAGTTATTTGTGGCCACCTTCGTATTACGGTTCTTAAAATACTTTCAGGTGCATATTCACTTCCTGTTACCCAAAGTGAATTAAAATTATACCAAAACTCATGGAAACGTAATTTTTAATATTTATAAATGGGAATAAACATTTATGGAAATTCATCCATGACGGATAATATTGATCTGGATATAGAAACGCTTAAAAATGATTTGCTAGCTGAACTTAAAAATGATATGACCGGAATGGTTAAAGATAAAGTTAAAGCTCACATTCTAGGAATAGTTAATCAAAAAAGGAAACACACTGAAAACATTGTAATGAATACGTTGTTAGAGAAATTAAAGCAGTTAGATAGTATATTAGAAAATGATGTAAAGAAAACCGTGGAAGAAGTGATAAATATTCAAACGGATGCCGATAATATGAGATATTTTCAGGATAAACTCATACAAATTAAAGCAAAAATAAACAACGTAGAAACTAAAATGAATGTGGTTTTACGTGAAGAACTAAACCAATTAGAAACTAAGACAAAACAAGTGATAAACGAAATAGATGCTAAAACGAAAGATATACACAACGAATTTACGAAAACATTGAATAACATGTTCAACATTACAAAAAACTATGTATCATTTAAAAATCAAAGTGTTGTCAAAATGGTGTAGGTCTCCATGATGCTGCAACAAATGGTCAACTGGATAAAGCAATCGAAGAAGTGAAAACCTTGTCATTACCAAGGAGAATCACTGGTGATCAAGATTACGATATTGAAGGTACACGAATGCCGAATGTTAATTCACCTATGCATCTATATGACGCAGTGAACCTTAGTTATCTCGACAAAAATATAATTAGCAAAATAACAACTATATTTGGAGTACTGAAAGATAACGTTTTTGAATTTAATGTTGTGGGTTTTTATCCCAAACTTAACTTTTTTTAATGTGTTACGAACAGTAAAAAAATTACGATTAGAAAGAGCAGAAATTGATCAAATTTAACTGTTCCATTTAATGTTCGACCAAATGAAAATGTATATTTTGTAAAGTATCCAGAGTCCGACACGTAATTTTTATTACTGATGGAACTACATTTCCTGTTATTCAAATATGATGGGTGTTGGCGAACACAGGTTACCACAGCTCCACGTTGTGCGCCAATTTGATGCAAATATATTTATGGGTGTACACAAGTCCACGTTGTAACGCCAATTTGTAACTAAAATGTTTATGGTTTAGCAAATATAATATAATGGCGAACACAGAAGTCGGTGAGCAATGAGGTTTCTCTCAGGGTATGCGTGGATGTGTGTAAGAAGGAAATTTTGCAACACTGGAATGCCCGTCTCCAAATTATTTATGCACTGCTTCTTTTCTAACCTCAAAATGGAAGCTGCCGACCGAGGGTTACCAATCTCGGTTTATAGTGACTGAATGCTACTTATATTTCTCGATAAATTTTGATGACCCGACAAATATTCAAGACAGAACATGTTGCCCGCTCTAATAGGCTTCACGTCTCAGACTCCTCTACTCATATCGACTACACGCCGATAAATGTTTATAATGGCTTCCTAGCCGCGATATAGCCATATCGGCTACACACCGACGACTGCTTCCCTGACCACAATTGCGTGTGTATATATCTCTAACTTTCCCTTTTCAAGCTCTTTTAAACAAAGTCCCTTTTGTGGCTGTTTTGGTCGCCATTGTAAATGATCCAAAGAATTCCCTATTCATATACGTCAAGTGACAATTCCTTTAGAAACCTTCTTAGGACACTGCTCCTTTCATTCATGGCATTGATACAGACTTTCCCCAACTGAACTGACCTTGCGCTTGGTGGTCACAAAGAGCCAACATTCCTTTGACGTCTATCATTATTCTTTGCTCCTGGCAAACCATAATTTCGGTATCAAATGCCCCCATAGATATTATTTTATTATCCAATAATGAAATAATATATATGTCTTGCCCGAATATAACGCAAAATATTAGACCTTTGTCAGCAACTTCCAATTCATTTTACAATTTCTTTTCACAACATTAATTTTTTTACATGACAATTCCTAAAAGTTATTCACCTGGTTACATAACAACAGTTCATTTAAAATTTACCAACATTCTGATCTGCAATTTTCAACTTTTAAGTATTACTCGGAAAATATTTCAATCTACATCATCTCTCTTTTTCTCCATCTGATCTCCTTAAATTAATTCATATTGTTGTTACACTTGAAACAATTCCTGAATATACACTCCCATGTTTAAATCAATGGTACATTAACAAGATTATATTTGTATACAACATTTCTGAGTTCTTCTTCTTGATTCTATATAAATATTCTTTTCAAAAGTCTTTCATTGTTCTGATATTTTTTTAACTGGTTATTTTTTATACATTTCCGAATACTTCTTTATGATTCTATATAAACATTATTTTCAAAAGTCTTTAAGGGTTCTGATTTTCATTACTATATTTTTCTTTCACTTGTTTAGTTTTAAGTTTCACTGCACTGTCACCACACTGTTTATACTTAACCTATACATTTTACACTACACTATATATACTCAGCATACACATTTTACAAGTTTGTTTCTTCTCCTTTTACAATTTGTTATGGCAATTTTAAATACTTTAGCCTAAGTTCCTACCATTTACAAGAAAATTCATCATTCCATAACGTACTTCGAAATACAAGAGAATTTTTCGGACTTTTCCATGTATAAAGGACTTATTTATTCTATATCCCCAAGATTTTTCCATATCGAGCTTAGATATTGTACATAGATATCCTGTCCTATCTTTTCTATACATATTCTGATGGAACTATGCCCCTTGCACGAAATATCTTAATATTTCTCTTTCGTTTCTCCCTCGATTTTGAATGCCTTTCAATGTTTCATTTGTCACCGTGATCTCTATTGCTACTTCACTAATTTCACTTGTGGTTTTCTCCAAAAGTCCTCGTCAGTTTTCTATTTCCCCATTCTGATACTACCAATCTACTCCTAGTTTCTTCTAATTCTTTTCTAGCTATTTGTCTTTCTTTATCTACTTTCTGTACGGTTTCCTCCCTCAGTTTTCTGTTTTCGCTATCTGTTCTTTCATAAACTAGATTCAAAATTTCAGTTTCCTTTGTCACCGTTATCTCCATTGCTAACTCGTTCAATTCATTTGGGATTTTCTCCAAATTCCTCGTCTGTATTCTATTTTCCCTCTCTGATACTTCTAGTCTACTCCTACTTTCTCTTAACCCTTCTCTAGCCATTCCTAATTCTTCGTCTAATTTCTGTACTATTTCCTCCCCAAGTTTTCTGTTTTCATTATCTGACCTTTCATTAACTACATTAAAAACTTCATTTTCAGCGTTCTGCGTCTCCTCACTATCATCTCTCCCTACATTGCCTGTTACCTGACCAGCTTCTTCTGTTATATTCTCTACTTCCTGACTAACTTACCCGAAATTTTCTAACGCCTGTTGTCGATTGTCTAACTTCTTTCCTAGTTCTTTTTGTCCTAACTCTAACTTCTGAACACTATTTTCTAACTTTTCTTCTATCTTTTTTAAACTTTGATTGCTATCCTTCATCTCTCTTCTTAAATTTTCATTGTCATTCTTCATCTCTTTTCTAAAACTTAAACTTTGATTAGTATCCTCTATCGCATCTATCTTTTTACTTAAACTTTCATTGTCCTTACTTAAACTTTCGAACATTTTTTTCATTTCCTCTAACATATTTCTTTCTCTTTCTACATTATTTAGGGCCGTTCTACTACACTCTGGTACTTCGACTTCCTGCCTACTGCTACTAGCATCAACCTCCTGAACTCTCATGCTTTCTACATAATTTTGACTCAGCATTTTTCCACTCCTTAAATACATTCACAATAGTCCAGTATATAATTTAACACTTTGTACCTTTGATTTTCTACTGGTTCCCGATGTCTCTGACGATGTAGGCCTCCTTTCTTCTTTCCAGTTAGGACTGCTGTAGAGCTACTTGTCAAACGTCCTCTTGTCGAACCTCCTCCTGTTGCACCTCGTTGTCGGGTTGAAACTCGTTCTCGTATCGAGTTGAACCTCCTCCTCGTATCGTGCTGAACCTCCTCCTTGTATCGAGCTCCACTTGTTGTCGAACGTCCTTCTCCTATCGTGCCTCGCGTTGGCGCGCCAGTTTGAATCAAATATGAAGGTGCTGGCGATCAAGTGTTACCGCCGCCCCACGTTGGGCACCAGTTTGTAACAAATATGATGGGTGTTGGCGATCACAGGTTACCACAGCTCCACGTTGTGCGCCAATTTGATGCAAATATACTTATGGGTGTACACAAGTCCACGTTGTAACATCAATTTGTAACTAAAATATTTATGGTTGAGCAAATATAATATAATGGCGAACACAGAAGTCGGCGAGCAATGGGGTTTCTCTCAGGGTATGCGTGGATGTGTGTGAGAAGGAAATTTTACAACACTGGAATGCCCGTCTCCAAATTATTTATGCACTGCTTCTTTTCTAACCTCAAAATGGAAGCTGCCGACCGAGGGTTACCAATCTCGGTTTATAGTGACTGAATGCTAATTATATTTCTCGATAAATTGTGATGACCCGACAAATATTCAAGACAGAACAAGTTGACTGCTCTAATAGGCTTCATGTCTCAGACTCCTCTACTCATATCGACTACACGCCGATAAATGTTTATAATGGCTTCCTAGCCGCGATATAGCCATATCGGCTACACACCGACGACTGCTTCCCTGACCACAATTGCGTGTGTATATATCTCTAACTTTCCCTTTTCAAGCTATTTTAAACAAAGTCCCTTTTGTGGCTGTTTTGGTCGCCATTGTAAATGATCCAAAGAATTCCCTATTCATATACGTCAAGTGACAATTCCTTTAGAAACCTTCTAAGGACATTGTTCCTTTCATTCCTGGCATTGTTACAGACTTTCCCCAACTGAACTGACCTTGCTCTTGGTCATCACAAAGAACCAACATTTCTTTGACGTCTATCATTATTCTTTGCTCCTGGCAAACCATAATTTTGGTATCAAAGGATACAACGTGTTCATAAGTCTGTATCTTATATACCATTTGGATACCTATTTTTTGTCTTTAAATGGATTTTAAAACTACCGTTACAATGTGTTGGTATGGAACATATGAATTAATGAGAATAATCATCAGAACATTTCGCATAAAACGTAAGAACAAAGAGCAATGGATTTTTAGTGTATTAAATTGCTATACAATATTGTTTTAAGTGCAAAACTGTAACTGATAACACCAACTCAGTGAATAAAATATCGAAAAACGGAAAATTATACACATTATCCAAATGTGTTATATGTGGGTAGAAAAAATTCTACGTTTAAAAAAAGTTTGAGGGACAGGGTGCTAATCCTGAATCTGAAATAAATCAAATTATAGATGAATTGCATAAACCAGGTAGAAGAAAGAATGCAACACGTCAGGTAATAACATATAATACTGATAATTTATGTCAAGCTGATTTGGTAGAAATGAACTCTGGTAATCTAAAAGGTGTTTCTAAAATGAATAACTGATATAAGTTTATAATAACAATAATTGACGTATTTTCTATACCAGCATACACTATACCATTAAAGAACAAAACTGCTAAAGATGTTACAAATGCTTTTAAAATATTTTCAAGCAAACAGGTCCTATTCCTAATATTTTGCCAATTGATAAAAATAATTCTGTAGCTAAGAGTTTTAAAAGTTAATGAAGGAATATATTATTAATCACTATTCAACTTACACAAATGTTAAAGCATCTGTTGTTGAACGTTTCAACAGAACATTACAAGAACAAATATGGAAACAGTTTTCCATACAAGCCAATTATAAATGGGTCGATATTTTACAACAGTTAGTTACACAATAATACGTATCACACCACTGTCGTAATGAAACCTGTTAAAGCTAACTGAAAAGATCCAAGGAGTATATATTACGATGTTTATCAATCGAGTTTAACTAAACAAAACAAAAATAAAATACAAACTAGGTGATAAAGTTCGTATGTTCGAAAAAGAATATATAGCAAATTGGTCTACAGAATTGTTTGAAGTAAATGAAATAATAAATTCTGATCCACTTAGGTATAAATTGAAAGCTGCATATAATGAAATATTTAGAGGTAATTTTTATGAGCAAGAGTTACCGAAAACAAAAATTCCACATATATATCTCGTTGAAAAAGTCTTAATAAGAAAGACGATAAAATCTATGTTAAATAGCTAGCATTTTATAACTAACATAATAGTTGGATTGATAAAAATAAAGTAATTACTTAATGCTCGATTTTAATATTGTCACCCGAACGTCGGAATTCCCGATAGAACCGGCCGGCAATAGGGCCAGACGGGAATCATTCAGACTTCGCCTACCCATTTATCTCGTGTCACTAACTGAGGGGATGATTAGGAGAGCGTCACGAGCACTGTACCGTCTCTTTCCCCTTCCACCAGAAGTCTGGAAACCTCGGGATAATTGTGCGCACCGCAAAACTTCAAGAAACGGCGATCTTCCCTATATAAGGCCTGCAGTGAGCGAGTCCACTTTAGAGGCCGAAAGATAGAGTGGACTAATTGCATCAAGTACCTGGGCGTTCATCTTGATAGAGGCCTAACTTCCCGCGGACACATCAGGGAAGTATCGCTACGGGTACAGGGAGCTATTGCCTCTCTGTACCCAATGCTGGGTTCGGGCTCGTTGCCAGTCCGCTTAAAGCTACACCTATTTCGAGCGCTGATAATCCAACTCATGTTGTACGCCTGTGAAATCTGGGGCATGGCTGCAGATAGCTGGATAGCATACCTTCAGTGTGCACAGAATAGAGGACTCCGATCCATCTATTCTGTGGGGCGTTCTTCCCCAGTAAGGTTGCTTCACGAAGCTTCTCTTCTCCGATACGTGGAGGACGAAATTATGCCCTGGGCGACAAAATTTTATGCTCAAATTCCAACTCACAGAAGCGTCCTGGTTCGGTCTCTAGCAGATTACGACGCTACGAGACGCCGCTTCAGGCTTTACAGGGTACCCCGGTTAGCATGCGGGCACCTGAGGTAACAAAGGAGTTAATCCATACAGCAACATAAGCTAAACTTCAAAATCTCCAAACGAGCTGTTTGGCTACAAAATTTACCCCACTTTATAAAATAAAACACCAGGAGGTAAACAAAAAAGCGGTTTGGCATCCTGTACAAAATTAAAGAGGAGCAAAATGCTACCTCATAAATTTTCCTCAACAAAATAATCCCATATCATCCTGTAACAATCTAAATTATCGACCTGCAGTCAGACCCAAAACCTGGGTGGGTAAGCAGCAAAAACCTTCTGGCTGTTAACAGCCTGTCAGTATTCGACTTGGACTTGGACTTGGTCAGCTCAGTTCTTCGCGAGCAGCCATGAGGAGTGCCGAGGTTACCGAACGGACTGGAAGACGGTGTACGTGTATCAGAAGATTTGTCCGTAATTGTGAACGTAGAATGGACCATTGATCGACGAACTGGTAGACTGTAATTGTGTGCGCTAAGTAATTCTGTGTAATCGGCAACTGTTCCAACTGTAATTCGGTGAAAATAAAGAACATTGTGAGTTTGTGCATTTGGAATTTTAATTTCACGAACCCACAAAGTCACAATATCCATTATCTCTCGTTTTAGAATATCTTCATTTAAACTTGTTTCAAGACGATTTCCTTCAGAAATTATTGGTAAGGTTTCTTTCATTAAAGTATATAGATTTATAGAGTTTGGTTTCAAAATTCCTAAACTTATTTGTATTTCTGGATAGTACTTTTGTAACATATTGGAGCAGTCGGGGTGTAGGGATGAGTATTGCCGCGCAGTTCAGCTCAATTATTTGGCAGGAGCTTGACTCCCAGGGTTGTCAGCATCGCTAACAAAATTTGAAGAATATCGATGTCCTCGGCTGCTCTCGGAGTTGTCCTAATATTTACAAATATAGGATTTTTGACAAGGATCTCTTGATACAGGGCGTTCTGGGTGGATCAATCAGGGTACTTGGAAAGAAACACAGGTTAATTCTCTTATGATGATCGATTGTATTTCACTTACTCTCGAAATACATGCTAATTAGGTGAACTCAGAAGGGTAGGTTTCGCGTTTGCGTGGTAGCACTCCCGTATATATAACACAAGTGGTCGGATTAGAAGCCCGCTACTAATTAGCTTTAATCGAACGCGATTTTTTAACTAGCCCGCCCGTTCCCTAAAGAACGCGATATCTGACTTCGTGCTGCTTAGCACGAAAATCTCGGTCGACTACACGCCACCGATTGCTTTAATAAATACGATTTCCTTCCGCGTGCATTAGCACGACCAACTCGGTCGACTCCAAGCCACCGACTGGACTTTAGGTATCTGTTTGTTCCCGGCTAGGCCATATGACACTTCGCTTCCCCCTTCAGCTCATTATTTTTAATTAGTTTTTCGGTAGAAAACATATGGAGTCCCAGTTACGAGAAATCTGACACAAAAAGACCACCTAAGATGTCGCCCTCCTGTCAACTATGAAACTAAAAGCGGGGTGAGAGCCTTAGATTTGTAGTTGTGGTCAGCTGTCCTAGGGGAGAGAAAATCCAACCGCTCAGAGCCCGTAACAAACTTGACATTCCACAAAATATTTCTTTCAGTACACGTATATATATATATATATATATATATATATATATATATATTCCTTTAACATTCAATTAATCTACTCGAGGAAGAGGGTACCGTTTCAAAATGCCCTTTCGATATATAAGTTAAAAACGGTATGCTGATTTTAAATTATAAATCGAAATCCTCTATTTTCTCTGTATTTTACATACTTTTCCTCTTCTCCAATAATTAGTTACATTGCATTAACCATACTCTCACATACTAGTATACATACATATATACATACATTCACAAATACATAATTTGAGAGTAATGGTTGTTTTCATATTTAAGAACCTTCACACTCAAGTGACATTGTTCGTTCAGGCCATCTACTACCTGCACAGTTTCTTGCAATTCCGTAAATCAGTGTCTCTTTCAGCTTTCACAACACATTGAGTAATTTCACACACCTGGAAATGTAGACTAATATCTGTAAACTTGAATGACAACAAACTTTCCCTTTTTCTTCTTTTAATTTAAACTTAGCTTAACATCATTATATCTGGTCTGAAATCTAATCACACATTGCTTGAATACCCTTATCTAATAGAGTTCAGCTTTCTTTTTTGCGTATTTCTCTAACTTCACGCGAATTACCGTCAGTTTTATGCTAACCTATGCCATTATTCTGCACATTTCCTGCCGCGAAATTGTGTTTACCGTTATTGTACATTTGCATTTGTTAATGTGAATTTTGTCGTTGTAATGCTTGTATGACATCATCTCTCTGCTCTTGCAGACTTACGTTAACACTAGGCGGACCACAACGTCGGTCATATCTCTCCGTACTTAGTATGAAGGACTTCCGCTTCCATTGTTCGATCTTATATGATAAGGCCTTTGTCGCTGGAATCGTTGGCGATTTTGTTGCTGATAGAATCTTAGATGATTTAACCGCGGTTCTCTGTAGAATTGCCGTCGATTTTCCATATCTCTACGGGATTCTGCGGAGTAACGTTTTTGAGACATATTTGGCCAATTGTGCTGGCGGTATGCAAATCTATCGCCTTGGTTACCCCTAGCCTCGTTCCTTGATAGAAAATTCGAAGAATATTTGTTATTCCGAGGTCCTTGCGACTCAAAAGAAATTATCAGATCAATCAAGTCGTGCAAGCTACTAGGTTTGGATATTGTGAGGTAATGTCGAATCCGCTCCGAAAATGATTCGAAATTAGCTGCACAAAGTCTTCCTCTGCTACGGGTGGATCTAATAATCTACAATTTTGTGCATGGATCAGGAGATAATCCGACATCGTCACTTGCAATCGCGGACCATATTTTTGTATAGCTAAATTCAAACGAATAACACTTTGCGCTTGGCTATTCCAAAATTTCGACACAAATAGTTTGCAAAAATGTGCATAATTGTTGCTGTCTGGCAGGGAAACTCGCAACCAACTTTTAGCTTTCCCTTTTAATGTAGACCTCACGACAAACATTTTTAATTCATCCGGAATTCCTTTTACTTTTAAATATTCATCCAAATCTAGCAAATATCTCTTTGGATTTATTTTCTCTGCGTCAAAATTTGGCGGACTGGCCTCATTTAGAATTTGTAATTGAATGGGTGTAAACATAAGTGACACATTGTTGTTACAGTTAGAGGCGGCACTACTATCAGAGAGGTTTACCTGATCTACAACATTGCTATTGCGTCCTGGAGAGGACTTTAACTCGTGCGTATTTATCACATCACTTAACCTATGTGAATTAGAATTAGAATCAAGTTCTAGTCTTTTTAAGCTATCCCTAAGCTCGTTAATAATGCTTTCATGTACATCCCACCTTTTAACAATTTCAGTAAGAGTAGCATCGAGTTGCGTTTTTCCTTTTGACTTCTCTACTTTACCATCTGCCATTAGTCTTTGAATTTCTCTCAATTCTAATGTATTTCTTATCTCAGGTTCCTAATATATGATTGTCACCTCGACGTTGCCCTTCCCGAAATTTCACCTTCATCTCTCTCTCTCTCTCTCTCTCTCTCTCTCTCTCTCTGCTTTCACATACTTCAAAGAGTGTTGTTATTTTCTCCTGATTCTCCCTTATTCTGTCACACATGTCACCGCTGTTATGTTCTAATCTTAGCACACTATCCTTAATTTCCCTTACACTTTCATCTACTTCGAAGGCCAAACCAGAAATCTTTCTCTCCAGCTCTCCCTTCAATCCATTTTCTAGGTCTAACATTTTACCTTTTATATCTGACCTTAACAACTCAATTTTTATTTCTTGGGCTTCAAATTTACTATGAATGTCTGCATTTTGTGACTCAAATTTACTACTAAGGTCTGCTTTTTGTTATTCAAATTTATTACTAATGTCAGTTTTTATATTGTCCATTTCAGTTTTAATTGCTGTCAGGATAGCAGATAAGTCCAGCGAGGAAAACGCAGGAGGGTTTGTCATAGGAGCAAGTAGGGTCGTTCCGACTGTAACAGAGGGATGGCCGTTCTCTACCTGAATTGGCCTGTCACTCTGGTGAACTACTTCGGTGGTCTCCCGGTCAGCTGTGAGGTTTTCCGTCTCCATTACGTCAGCTAAAATCTGCCTGTTTCTACTTAAAAGACACTTTCACAATCTCCTACCACTCCTTAATAGCACCTAGTTTCTACTTCTCTTACTTTCTAAAATATACAGCATAAGAATCTCTATTAATTTTACTTGATTGGGAGTTGTTTTCCTATTGTTCTGCTTACTCTCTTTGAAGCGGATCCCTCGATGCACAGCCTTTTAACCCACTCGCACTTGCGAATTCACTCTTTAACGAGAGATAAAAGAGTCTTCTGCCCTTCTATCTCTTTTAAACTTTATGCACAACACACACATACACACTAAACTTTATTGACGATGAAGACTCGCTGTCGGTCGTCAAACTGCGATGCTCGTTGTCGTCCTCCTAATCTCGGTTACCTGGTTTTCTCTGTACCTTTGATCAGCTTCTCGTAGTCCATCAGTTGGGCGCCATTATTTGTGACAGTCGGGGTGTCGGGGTGAGTATTGCCGCGCAGTTCAGCTCAATTATTTGGCAGGACATTTACTCCCAGCGTTGTTAGCATCGCTAACAAAATTTGAAGAATATCGATGTCCTCGGCTGCTCTCGGAGTTGTCCTAATATTTACAAATATAGGATTTTTGACAAGGATCTCTTGATACAGGGCGTTCTGGGTGGATCAATCAGGGTACTTGGAAAGAAACACAGGTTAATTTTCTTATGACGATCGATTGTATTTCACTTACTCTCGAAATACTTGCTAATTAGGCGAAATCTGAATGGTAGGTTTCGCGTTTGCGTGGTAGCACTCCCGTGTATATAACACAAGTCGTCAGATTAGAAGCCCGCTACTAATTAGCTTTAATCGAACGCGATTTCTTTAACTAGCCCGCCCGTTCCTTAAAGAACGCGATATCTGACTTCGTGCTGGTTAGCACGACAATCTCGGTCGACTTCAAGCCACCGACTGCTTTAATAAATGCGATTTCCTTCGGCGTGCATTAGCACGACCAACTCGGTCGACTCCAAGCCACCGACTGGACTTTAGGTATCTGTTTGTTCCCGGCTAGGCCATATGACACTTCGCTTCCCCCTTCAGCTCATTATTTTTAATTAGTTGGTCGGTAGAAAACATATGGAGTCCCAGTTACGAGAAATCTGACACAAAAAGATCACCTAAGATGTCTCCCTCCTGTCAAATATGAAACTAAACGCGGGGTGAGAGCTTTAGATTTATGGTTGTGGTCAGCTGTCCTAGGGGAGAGAAAAACCAACCGTTCAGAGCTCGTAACAAACTTGACATTCCACAAAATATTTCTTTCACTACACGTATATATATTCCTTTAACATTCAATTAATCTCCTCGGGGAGGAGAGTACGGTTTCAATATTTAATCTAGAACTTACGCAAACATTTTCAGTTCTTATAACATTATAAGGATATTCCCACACATGATTTTTCTTTATTAAAATAAATTTATTATATTTATCTTGATTTCTGTTTGAAGGAGTTACATGGCTTTCAATTATTTCACTTTTATGGTCAATATTTTCATTTTTAGTTTAAACTATTTCTCTAGCAGCATTAATTACTATTGTATTACTATTTCTCATAATTTCAACTGTATATTAAAAATCGTAAGCTTGGTTTTGTAAATAATTATTTTTTTTTAGTTTATATTCACCATGCCCTCTAATGGATGGTATGATATTTTCATAAACCCTATCTTAAAAATCTTCAGCAAAAGACATTTTTCAGTGCATAACTAATTAAAATATACCAGGTTCATTAATCAACTTTGTCATTTTTGAAGATATTTAAGTGGCAACGTTTTAATGCTACATGAATGTTCATATGTCATATCCTAATAATAATAATATCTTGATTTGCAACAAACCAGGGTTTATTTTCCTAATCTGCATTTATAATCACTTGTTTGACATTGAAGACAAGTATGTTCTTTATGATATCTTGAGTTTGTTGTTCACTTACATATACAAAAAAATTTAATGGTAAATAATAAATAATGTAACATTCCGCATTAAATAATAATTTTTGTGTTAGTTGCAAAAATAACGTTATAAAATGTTTTGTTTGTGATGTTAATTAAAAAATAAATAACAAGATAATACACTTTCAAAATGTTTTAGAGAGTATGCAATCATTTAATTATACTCTCTAAGATGAATTAACAAATGCATTAAAGCAAAATAGTTCTAATAAAATATAATTTCAGTTTTTAGATACAAAATATATATGTGAACTTCTGAAAAAAGAAGGCAATAGAAGTTATATTTCAGAAACTACAAATTATAACAATATATATTAATAACACATTTCGGCTATCAATTACTAATAAGGAAGAAACTGCGATAGTTTTGACTGAATATTGTAAATATGCTTTATACGAAAACCCATCATTACTTCAAAAGAGTATTCCTTGCAATCAATAAATGGATATTAAGTGCAAGTATTTGGATTAAGATAATTTTATTATTAACCATAAATAACACAGAATAATGATTAACTAATTCCTTTTAAGTGCTTTAAGCTATTCATGTATAACACAAAAAGAAGGAATTAATAAAATGACTGATTTTGAAACAAATGAGCCATAAAGGAAATACTATTTCAAAACTTTTCTTTGATTAGTTAAAATTTTTATATATAAATGGGTTGGTGTTGCTTAATTGATTCTTGTACTGACAAAGAATTTGCTTTATTGATGTACATTTGTTCACTCATGTTTATTTTTTGAATGTACTATATTGGTTATGAAATGTATGACAAGCAGATGAATTGGAATTAAATAACATTAGTATGCAGCTACCACAAAATTTACATAAAATTCCTTCTAAAGATATTTTAAATCCATTGCATTTTTATTTTTATTTTATGCAAGTGGGTACAAAATATGTTTTGGAGAGTTAGATAATTTTACATAAAATACTGTCTAGAAAAAAAATGAATACTCCGTGTTCTGTAAAAATGGTAGAACAGTATACAAAATATATAATTTTGATATTTATTAGTCTTATAGAGATACATTTTCTGAAAATGAGAGTTTTATAAAAGGTCGTATTAATTCTGATGGTTAGGAAAATGATATAGTTAATCATGAAGCCAAAAAAACATATTATTGATTTTTATCTTGGTGGGGATAGTGATTATATAAAACTTGAATTCTGTGAATTATAAAAATTATTAGGCATTTTCTCATGTATAAAATCCTAGTCTAATCATAATTCTCTTAAAAATCATCTTCATGTTTAGATATTATAACAAATTTAAAGAATTATATATTACAATAAGAAAATAATCTTACGTTATTGATGCCACATAAATGATATTAAAAATTTAAACTATTTTGATATTGAATATAATATTTATTACGCTAATTGTTTTATTAAAAAGACAAAACATATACTGATTTTAAAATAAATGTTAATAAGAAGGACCTTATATCACAGACATTTGAAGCTTTTAAATTAACATTAATAGAATCAGATAGTTGTTACCGTTCTGAATAATTGGATGTATACAATTGTTATATTGATTTCATATATGAAAAAAGTAGCTAGAAATTCGGTTTTAGTTTCTCAGAAAGGTTCTTAGTAATTTATTTTATAATGCTCATGCGCAATATATAAAAATGTTGTAGATTAACTAAAAATAGTTTCAAATAAATGTGTATTCCTTTTTATTATTGTATTTTATCATACTCATGGGGAAATATATAAATATGATGTAAATCAATTAAAATAGTTTTAAATAAAATTTTATTTCTCTTTATCCTTTTAGTTTATAATACAGATGTGGGAATATATAGAAATGATGTAAATGAATTAAGAAGAGTTTAAATAAATGTTCCTTTCTTTTTATTGTTTTATGTTATAACGCCCATGTGGCAACGCATGAATTCTGTTTTCTAATGCCTTTTATCATCATCAGAACCTAAAACTATTTTATTACTTTCTATGGTATATAATTCATGATTGTATGATCTAAGTAAATTAATTGTTCTATATTGTTTTATTTTAGTTCCTAAACAATGTTTATAATCATCAAATGCAATTTCATATTTAACTACTTGTTTCCTAACACCTTTAGAGTTTTTATATTCCTGTTCATTTACTTTATATGCATATACTTTTTATTTTAAACTAACATGTTCTTTCATCCTATTTCCACAATTTTCATGTTTCATTTTACCTAAAACCTTTATGTTTAGTGGTGGTAATCCACACTATCGTTTGAATAATCACTTGTACCAAGTCCATTAATCATTGTTTCCATATCGTCATAAAATTGTTCACATTTATATAATAAATAAATGAATCAGTATTCATAATTAATTAATGTAATTAATGTTTGGCAGACAATAAAAACTACAATTAGTAGCAAAGCTCCTCGAAATTTCAATTGTGACTTAATCTTGAGTGCAGTATTGCTGTTTAGTTCTTTCTTTTCCATCTGGTATTTGAAAAGTTGCGTTAGCCCTAACTCAAATGTCTAGATTCTGCTAAACGTGAATTAAGCTTGACAGCAACGCGGTAGCAACGTATTGCTTTTTACGAATCCTCACGAAGTTTGTAGGGCACGACGAATGTTACATTTACTGTAATGGAGTAAGCAATGTAATTTGTTTATTCCAACAAAATGACTCGTTTAATTGCTAAGGTAATATTCAGTTCCTAGCATTTGTTACAATTTCCAATCTACATCTTAAATGTATGTGCTAATCCTAGGGTTACATTTTCGATTTTGGTTGTTAAACTTGAAATAACAGTCCGATTAACACTAGGATAACAGAGTAGAAAAAGCAGCAAATCTATTTAAAGAATAATTCACTTCCGAATTGGAAACGAACATGGGATTTGAGACCAGTAAGCTGGCGATCAGACCACAGAAGTAAATATTATCAAAATGGATTTTAAGGACCAAGCAGTCATTTAAAAAATAAGCTCAAAGGTTGTAGGTTAATCGGTTCTGTTCCATACTGCAAGCAGATAAATTACATAGGGACGGTAATGACGGATCAATATTCAACTACAGTAGAGTCTGGATTAACAGACCTATACTGGCCCTGGACAAGGTCGGATGACCGGAAATGTCGGATAATACAACATAGGTTGCAAATTGTAGTAAAACAATGAAGGTATACTGTATTCTAAAACAGTTATTGGTTTTACGCTATTTACTGAATAATCAAACCAATTCTATATGAAACACTGAAGAACAGAAAGCTCCAATTGTCTTCAGCAAAGATGCTTTTCATTGAACTCTGTTTGCCTGCTGAATGACGTTTTCTTGCTGAGAGATTTCACCATCGATGAAACACGCATACCTCAGTTGCACTTGCCTTCGGCTGTTGCTCCACGTATCTTAATTCCATCTCTAAGGTACTTCAACCTTCAGCATGACTCTTCTCGTTTTTTCCTTCGATTTGACATTATGTTTCATCCTCTTTTTCATTACCATTTACGAAATCAACAATCTGTGAGTTCTGACTGTTGAGTTTCTGCACAGCAGCTACTCACATCTGGAGCCGTAGCGTCCTCACAGCCAGGAATGCGGTTTAGTAAGGTAACAATATCACTCATATCTTCTTGTACTACCTCCTTATTTTCATTATCAACCAACAGTAGGGTCCAGACTTTGCTAATGTCGCTGTTTCGATTTCTTCCCACGCCTGAGCCACCCAGTATGCAACGTATTTAATGATGATAAATGTTAACTTCTCCATCATGTCCTTGCCATTATCCATTTCCTCTTTCAGGTACAAAAGGAGCTGTCGCCGCTAATTTCTTTTCAATGTTCGAGCTTACCTTGGTCCATTGTCTGGCTAAATGACGTCACCTTAGGTGGAAGATGCAAGCCTTGATATCACCACTTCTAAGTTCTTCTATATTCTTCGATATAAGGAGAGATATTTTCTTGGGATGTCGTTAGAAGCTAGAAACTTTCCTATAGATGGCACAAACTGTAAAGAATCAATCTCTAACGATGACAGCAGACGTCCAGGCAGAATTCTGATTAGTGTAATGCACTGGAAGAGCATTAGCAGAAATGTTTTTAAATGCTCTAGGTCTTTTATATTTACCAATCATTAGCTTAGTTTTGAAGTTCCACGTAACTTTATTGCAGGCACGAATAGTAACCCTTTCCTTACTAAGCTAGTGGCCAGGGGCAGACGCCTCTCCTCGGGCTGCAAAAGTTTTAGATGGTAGCATCTTGAAATTTGGTCCAGTTTCGACACAATTAAAAATCTGATCGCCATTTAATCCTTCAGCAGGAATTAATTCTTCGAATTCCTTTTTAAATTTCAAAATGTCTTAAGATTTAGCAGACATTTTTTCACCAGAGTTATTAACCTCTGAAGCCACCTTTTGAAGAGTATCTTTAATGCCGTCTACTTGTCATCCATGGAAATAGCCACTTTCTTCCTTTACTTGCCATGTTGTACTCACAAGAAATGAAAACAATATCATCCGCACCCAAGCTATACCTGCACATTCAAGTTTCAGGGATGCACATCCTACTGACCAGGCACTGGTGAGAGTCGGATAATACTCAATGTCGGATTAGCGAAGGTCGGATTACCGAGACTCTGCTGTGCTTACATTACTGGTCATGTATGTCTTCCTGTAAGTAAGGTACGTTTGTGACTAGGAAGGGTGATAAAATTAATCCAAAATGGTATGTCTTTTGAAACTTCTTTACTCCGTCCGCAAAACCAGCAATCTGATTTCAAACTCCAAGAAAAATGCATATTTTCTGCTATGTGGCATTTTTATTACTCACCACATTCTCATATCCTGAGGCAGAGGAACAGTACCATAGGCAGGAGCCACGTTACCAAGGCTCTGGAGTACGTTGCTCTGTTTGCTGAAACAGAACACAAATTTTCCATTAGTTCCCTAATCTGACAATAATGCATCAAGAATCCAGTCTCCGGTTCGACCTGACGTGCATCACACCTTTTACTACATAAATAGCAAAATGTTGAGCTTCCAAAATATTTGACAGAAAAACGGATTTAAAACTTTTTCTGGAAATTGCATAAGATATCAGAAGAGGAAGAGTAAAACACTTATATGTAAAGAAGCTTAACGCAACAAGGAATTCTAGGGGTACATTTCCTTTTCTACCTTCATTAATTCTAACTGCTTCATAGTAACTATTATATTTTCAACTTTGAGCTGAAAATAGTGTAAGTTCCTATGCTAAATAATTTTAAATAAAGTTTAGGATTTTTGTCGGGTGCCATAAGCGATTTGAAATTTGAGGCTAGTAATGCAAAAAACTACATTTTCAGGACTTACTTAGGTAACCTGAAAAGCAACACTATAAAATATAACCCAGCCTGTTAAACTGATGTGGGGTCATCAGAAAATATACCAATAATATGAAGGAAAATGCTGAAGTATCCTAACCCAATATTTGCAGTGAATTTGGCAAATTCCATTACCACTATGAGGGTACATGTCTTTTGTAATACCACCGCAACATGCATATGTTCACAATTTCAATCTCAAATCAATCGATATCTGTAGGTTACAAGTTATCTTAAAGAGTTAAAAGAATAGTCATAGTTATAACAATTACAATACCGGCAATAATAATGATAATGTTAAGTTTAGCAACCACAACAGTGCTAAAGGATGTGGAAGATGCGTACACGGTGCCTGTTTAATTCAGAATCAAAGATACTTTCACATTTAAGCTACAGATAGCAGCAAATTCCATCCTCAAAGCACTAAAACCTTTAAGTGTCCGACCTTCTGAGTAAATAATCTGCCATTTAAATGTACCAGTGAAAAACCGCATAAATATTCAAAGTGCATTTGGAATTCAGACATTCAATTTGGATATGAAACTTGGATACCATATTACAAAATAACTGGAATAATTTATATAAACATGCTCTTAATCTACATTAAGATTCATCATTTTATTTAAGATTTCACTGAACGAAATGGAAGTAATGTCTTCACGAAGAACACCTTGGTTATATGTTCTAAAGAAAATAACACTTAATATTTTAATACATGAATGCAATATAGTACAATTTCAGGAAGAATGTCCTGGTTCTTAATTACAAGAAAAAATGGTTGCTAACACTTTAGTATGCACATGACTTACGGTTGAAATGAATGTTTAAATGAAGTCAGCGCATTTGTGAGACAGCAACAACAATACTAAATGGAAACAAACTGAGGATGAAAAAAACAGAAACAACTATAGGTATGAAACTACAGCAGAATAAATGCAGTAAGATAAAGGTACTTTACACCAGTGCACAAAGTTTTATCATAGCGGACAAATAAATGAAAGAAGGCATCTCAAAATATTTCAATGACTTTCTAAGTGAATCAATAATAAAAGCATATCGCAAGAACACATTTAAGTAATACGTTAAAATTAGGGCTAGAGTATAATAGAATTATACTATAAATATGGCATAATGTTAATTAACTTTTAGGGCTACCTTAATAAAAACATGCATCTGACTATAAATAATACTACCCAACAAAAAAATCCATATCTCCGCGATAAGTAGGTGATTCTTAGGATAAAAGATGTGCAGATTTTTAAAATCGCCACACAGATCTTCTCTCACGTCAGGTTAAAATAATATGAAGACATTTAGGTTTTCACCTACGAGGCCTAAGTTAAGCTATTATGCTACATTTATGATTCTTATATAATGATATATGGTATAGTACTATATATAACGGTGAATTAATTCAGAATGTTGCTTTACATGCGTGCAATAATATTTGGACTAAATAAATATGTATTTAAGGACATGTCTATAATTTTGCTTAAAAGTGTTTGGTAGTATGTGATTTCCTCTTGTACTACTGTCTTTTTCCCCGCACAATAAGCCAACAATAATAATTTCACCGTCATTATTGGATCCTTACCAGCTTCGTACCTCTTCTCCGTGATGGAAATATCCTGTTGACACCATTCCCCTTTTTCATCCCTGAAACCACTAAGATTTTCCGGAAAAGTTCCATATGTGACTGTAAAAATGAATTTTCATATACAAATAAACGGGGGGTTACAATCCATATCTTAGTGTCATTTCTACACTTTTGAAACCAAGGTTTTATACTATTCTATTTTCCCTTTTATTTCCCAGAAATCCATGCCCAACCCTACACGTTTTGTTCAAAGATTTCGTCCTCACCAGTTTTCGGATTTCAGTAACACCAAAAATTCATTCTTTCAATGTTGCGTAATTTAAATTTGAAACTTGCCCTGAAAATATGACAATCCATTACCATTTTTGTTGAGTGCATTTACAAAATTCTTTATCAGCGCAAGCCTTATATGTAACGGGAGCAGAAGGATATCAGGCTGAACCAATGGGGTTTGTTTTACATTACTCTCTCCTGAGATATACTTCTGCCGCATAGCACAATGTTGTACTACATGATGTTTCTGTCTATCATGTCCCACAAACACAATAAGCAACAAGTGAGTGTGTGGTGTTTTAGGGCACGTCGACAACAAGGTCATTTGGGCCCGAAATATGCAACAATATTTTGTGAGTCCACTTTGTAATTCAAGCAGCGAACCAATTACTTTAAGGTCACCACATTTTTTCCAACAATAAACCTCATATTTCAAAACACGTACAATTTTGGCCATATTTTCATAACTTCCTTTAAGGCCTTCAAAATGGAAAACTGGAACAACTCGAAGTTCATTACCATTATTAGGGAACACGAAGTTGAGCCTTAGTGAATCTATAAAGCATTGCCAGTCATCTGGATTACGTTCAATTCCTAGCTCACTTATTAAACCATTGATATCTATACAGAGACATATATTCATTTTCATCGAAAAATATTTTCCAAAAATCTGATTTACATTTCCAAACTCTGAAATTTTTTAACCAGATGCAAGTAAGTTCCACTTTTGCAGCCTCGAAACTGGAAGTTGAGTTTATTCTTTTAATTCCAATTCATTCAAGTGTACTTACTAAACAATTTTCTTTGGCTTTCATAACTTTCTGGTCGTAATTCGGGACTTTTTTAAGTAGAGGCATGTTAAATTATATAGGGTGTTTTCATCTCTACAGATTGTAAGTACCTGCGTAAGTAATAGTGTAGGGCAGGGGTAGGAAACCTATGATGCGAATGTTACCAGCTGGTACACGAACTCACTTTTGATTATGTGTATCCAAAATACATAACATATATTAAGTGCTGTGTCATTTTGAGCATCATTTTCAAAATATAGGCGTAGAAATGGATTAAAAATATGTATTATCCTTTGGGGAGGTAAAATTCACTCTGGGTAGTATAATCAAACCCCCTGATTGTTTGCATTTAACTACTACCTTCTTAATTGTTTGCATTAAATATAGTCAAGGTTCCAGCATTTGTAAACTTGACGGGATCTATAGTATCCTCTTGTACGTTAAATTTAAATTTACAAGGCTGATCGAAGAAGAAATGACCGCCTGCACAAATCACTATCGGACTTTTCATCCCAATTAGAATGGTTTCTTTGACATCTATTCCAACAGCTGCGTGAATAGCCATGGAATTAATTTTTTCTGTAAAACCTAAAAGCAAACTGAATAAGAAAGCCTTGCCATCTAAGAGAGGAGAGCATTCCGGTTTTATATACTGCAGAAATTTACCGGCAACTACAAAGGAAATGTGCGGTGATAGAGTCCACAGACTAACGAATGAAAGAAAGAAATGTGAGAAAGTGGCGTGGAATGTTCAACTATGGAGGGAGATAACATACTTGAATTGAATATACGTAATTCATCACCGATGATTGGAAAAATCGTAGTCGTAACATTTGCGTAACCTGACGTGAGTAATGCATTCCTTTCACAGGCATTTCTCTTCCATTACTTGGTGATATTATACCCAGCGTTAGCTGACTTCAAAACTAGAATTCTAAAACGGAATTTGTAATCTTTAATGCCGTATGTGACATGTCTTATTTCTTTGCTTTTTGTTCTCTGGTTTTCTCAACTATACACTTATACTAATTAGAGGAGGTATCTCACTCCACACAAAACTTTGATGCCGAAATTTCATCGCAAGTATACATTTAGAGCGTCATAAACAAAAGTATCTGTCCATCGCTCTGTGTGTGAACAGAGCAACACAAAAAGTTAAACTATGATCCATACCAGATTCCGCATTTACTTGAGTGGGGAAGTATCCTAGGGAGACAGATTTCCAGTCAAACTCCGTTGAACTTAAACTACCCTTTACAAGGAACATTCTCGTAAATGTTTTGTTACCTCCGAAACGTCATTAAGGATATTTATTAATATATTTACGTTATATTTTCGGCAATAATGAGGAGCCATAAAACATCTTGCTGCAGATAAAGTGTAGATCTGTTTAAAGCAAGGTTAATACTTTATTTCTTTTCTTTCACTTCTTCTTCTATTTTGTTTAATTTTCTTTATTCCTTTTTTGGGTCAAAATTTTACGAGAAATGCCTTCTTATTTGGTGCATTTTAATATACCTATACTTTGTTTTTCAAATGAGGAATTGTTATTCTCTTGTTTCTTGTTTGTTTTTGTTTGTACCTTAAAAATGATGCACAGAGGACAGAATTTTAAAGTCATCCCATGAGAAACCTCCTCCAAAAGATTTGTTTTTCATTTAACACTTGCTTGGTGTCTGGAGTATTTATAGATCCTAGGGCTGCTTTCACTACGTAGAAACTGTTTTAATGTAAACGTAGACTTCTCATGTTCAGATATGCTTTTTGTGTACTTTTTATTATCAATGGTCAAAATTTATATGGCAATATGACGGTTGGTAGCACGGAACTTTTGAGTTTTGTAACAGGATCGGAAAACACCCCAGGTGAACAATATGTGATTTTTCATGTCATATCCCAAATCTACTACAATATTAGAACTTTTAAACAATGCACCTTCTGAACTTTCATTTGTATATCCATTGTTAAAAAATCGTAGACGATACATACAAGTGCACCGTTGTAACAAAATATTATAAAATGCAAACACAGTTAGCAATTGCATGTTGAGGAACTTAGATGGGGAAAAGGACGTGAAAAAATAACAAACCTAAATGTTCTACAACCCAACAAAGTCAGCTGTTAATACTATTGATAAAATGGCTAGGCATTAATCAGTGAAACATGGAAAAAGAAGGTGCCACCTGTTCTATTTCTTTCTATACTTGACTTAGCATGTCTCAATGCTTACGTCCTATACTGTAAATGTTTACATTATATGAGAGGTAAAAATGCTAGAACTGAAATCCTCTCAGAACTGGGAAAAGAGATATTCGACCTCAAATTGAGAGACCAATCCTTTCCCGCTAGAGGAGAACAGAACTTATTCATTCAGCAATAACCCAAACTGGTTTCAAGGATCTTCTAAATATCAACCAACAAGACCACGATGCAGATCTTCCAAATGTGAAACAACAGAGGTGTGATTCCTGCCAAGTTCAAAGGACAAGAAAGTGAAGAAGCAATTGAAATAAGTGCCACAAATTTATGTGCAAAGAACATGCAGGAGTAACAGTATTCTGCAACGTGTGTTCATCATTTCAGGTGTTGAATGTGTAGATTTTTATGTATAATAATGTATTTTATAAAGTGATAATGCACATCATTATAAAAATTACAGTATTGTTATATAATGTGAGGTAAATAAAAATTTTGTGTTTAAATAGTATATATACATACATATATTCGTATACTGTACCTAATATATATATATATATATATATATATATATATATATATATATTTCACAAATGTCTGGTACATAACTCATATAGCTTACAACAATGGAGTTTTAATTTAAAATATGTGCTTTCGTGTCAAAATAAGGAAATTATTATTTTTGTGGTAAAATTTTACACGTTAATTCCAGAGTGTTGCTAGAATCACTTAAGGGTGAATACGGATCTCAGATATATAATACGTTTTGCCAGAACTCATACCCTGCGGGGGTTGAAGTCTGCCGCATTTCCCTGTGGTGTCATGGGCTGGAGCATTGTACGATGGTTGCCTTTTATGAAATGCGCCCGTTATTGATCCCACCCGTGAGGATGAGGATTTCACGTGCCTATATCGGACCGGTGTCTCAGCATTGTGGTCCATTTGAGGAGCTGCAATAGGTAGTGAATCCCAGTCAAAGAATGCCAACGTGATGGATATGGATGCTGAAATGCTGACCACATCTCCACCCCCATCGGGTGGATGACTGCGAACCTCAAACTTCTGTAATGGGGAGTGAAGCCAGCAGTCGGGTTGGCAGGTTCGGCCAGATTCGACTGTTACACCCTGGGTTACTTATTACTTTTTAGATGTTAGAATAAATGTTTTTTAGAATGCATAATGCAAAAATGATTACAGACACGTTATATTTGGCTCAAAATAATTTTTGTTGTTTACTGAAGCCAAAATTACCGTTGTTTTGGATTAGAAAATTAGGAAGACATTCGGCAGGATGAGGTGAGAGGAGAAAAAGGGCGGCCGATCCCAAAGAGTCACTGCAATACAGAGGGAGAAGTCCCTACATTTTACCATAGAGAAAGTCCCTGGCAGTGGGTTCAGGAGAATAGGCATCCCACCGGCCATAACCCCAAAATAGTCACGGGGCCGGTTCGGAGGCGGAGGCCGCCTCCCAGAGCAGGATACTCCAAGCAGGCTTGCACAACCGGCATCCCAAATGCCGCACTTCTGAATCAGCCCCCTAAGTCGGCTAGGTGATCGAAGTCTGTCCCGCCGGAGGTGAGAGTGTTTGAAAGAAACCACCAGATGAGACGAGATATGAAATGACAATGGAGGTGAAACAGAGGGATAGAAATTTTTGGGGATGGAATTATCCTACCCAACATTTGTGAAGAAGAAAAAAAAACGTTGGTCAGGTAATTTGGTCACGGGAATTGAACCCACGCCTCTCGAATGCGGGCCACAGACGAAATCACCGATCCATTCCGCTCAGTAAAATTACCATTATTTTTCAGATCTCGCCCCTTGCATAAAGTATCTGAGCTTTGAGCATCTGTTTGAAACAGCATTTGTGAAACCTATGAACCATGGTTTAACCCTATCTAAGGTTTTAATCTTCGAGAGCGGGGTCTGTTTTATTTGCATTTCGTTCAATTCTAAACGCACTATAGATACTAAATAGGCTGCGCATTTCACTGGTCACATGAATTACATGAATGGTGGGAAACGATTTCACCAGAAATATATTATTTCATAGCGATTACTCTTCCGCAGCCAAATATTCATTGTAAAGTAGAAAGGGGATTTCCAGCACCATTCGTTTATACACATTAGGCATCAGTGTCGTCAATTTAATTGCTCAACAGGATTTTAATGTCTAACAACGTGATTACACAACCTTTATAAATTTAACACCAGTGTAATTAACGAAAACAGTGCATTTCATTTTAGAGATACAGGGGATTAACCTGACGCTACGAATACTTGTGTAGTTTTGGAACTCTATTGCACACAATAGTCATACTTATCTCAGAAAATGTCTTTTAACCTCATTATTCAATATTGCCAAAATATTTCCCTTGAGTTGTAAAATACGGTGGCTATTGTAGCCCGATATCTTTCTGCGTCAAGGAACGCAATGAATATATTACCGTTTTAACTCCTTGACGGTAAACAAAATTTAATATTATTCAACATTTAAATTATTTATTTACACAGCAGTATGTACAAAAGATTACCTTTTACAGTCTTCTGTATCAGTTCTTGTCCTCCATTGTATATCACTTCTCGTTCTTCATTCTTCAATGCCTACTAAATACTGCTACTGCCTACTTGTTGCTGCTACATTACTCTTCTGCCAATACCTATGTTACGTTAACAGATGATAAAGATTTTATATACCATACATGGAAAAAGGTAGCTAACCTAACCTGACCTAAGAAGTCACGAGTTGAATTCTGTCGTGATATCTGGTGGGAAACCTTATCACTCTGCCATTACGTGTGGTCTTGACTCCTTCACTGCCCTAGGGAGTATTTTCCTGCTTCTGTTTGCTATGACACTTTTCCGAAGCAGGGAAATTCGTGGGAAATAAATTAGGATTCTTCACTGTATGTTGTTCTGTTCCTTCATCCACTAATATAAAAGAAGGTTTGAGTCTATCAATGGACATATTAACAATCTTTACTCCTGAAACGGATGCTGAAGTATTTGTCCTGCCCCTTCACTGCAAGGAACGGTCTTTCATAAGGTGCTGGAGGGACTTCTTAACTCTTTCAATCCTCAAGAACACATGTGAACTGCAAGAGAGGTCTTTTTGTTAAAATGTATATCTGGATTATACAGTCCTAGGTTTAGCGCGCTTGAGATGATTTATGTAATCCCGGAGTTGGGTTAAAAAGGTATCTGGATTGCACTGTAACTGCATTGGGTGTTCGAAGAGCACTCCAGGATGACTGATGGTAGTTCAATGCATCATTTTCGCAAGTGAGTAGTTGGAGAATGGCTACTCGTATGCTAAGTAGAACTGTTGGGAGGCTCTGAGTCCATCTGGGGTTCTTCTGTTGCTGTTTTGAGGGTACGAACTTCCCGTTCTATTTTTCCATTTGCCTGGGGACGGTAAGAAGTGGTATGCTGCACTTTCACACCATAGAACTTTGTGAAGTTTCTAAATCATTCTCATTCTAATTGTTTTCATTGGTCCGTAACAATTACTTCTGGAACTCCAAATCTACTTATACTATTGTTGTAGAAAGAACCTGCTACTGACTGGGCGGTGATATTGGCCATTAGAATGACTTCCATACAATTACTGAATCGATGAATGCAAGTAAGGCAGTAAATGTTTTCTTCTGATGGTGGCAAAGGTCCAATTATATGCACATGACTGACTTTGTATCTATCATCTGGTTGCTCAAAGTTTCTAACTGGCAACTTAGTGTGCGTTGTCACTTTATTTTTGTGACAACTAATGCAACATTGGACCTATTTACGCACATGTTTTCGTTTTACTGGCCACATAAACGTGGCAAAAATGTTTTTGACGTTTGTTTTCACGCCAGGATATGCCATATCATGAATCTGTCTGAAAATGGTGGTGGAAACTAACTTTGGAACGAAAGGGCGAATGTTACTAGTAGGTACAGCACATCAAAGCCTGTAGGGCGAAACCCCTCAAAATCCAAACTCTGTGGTCCTCGTACCGAGGGATAGGCAACCGTATATAGGGTACTGACTGATGAGGTGATACACGGCGGGGACTTGGTGTACCGCTACGTCGCATCCTACGACAGGAACAATCTTGTTTTCCTGGGTTTTCACTTCAAAATTAATTCCAATTGTATATGTTTACAAATACACAATTTACAACACAGTCTACAGACTATACTGGATATTAGAGAATGAAGTAAATGCGACAGAAAATTCCTACTCACGTAACAGTGTGCTGTTGTTTAATTGGCAACTTCTTAATGTTTTATTATCACGTCAGCGTCACCAATGTTACCGTTTTAAGTTCTTCGCGGTATAATTGAGTATAATATCATTGAATATAATTAATCAACATTTAAATTATTTATTTACACTGCAGTATGTGCATAAGATTACCTTTTTCAATTTTCTGTATCCTCAATTTTATACCATCTCTCCTTTTTTTTCAATGCATGCTGGATACTCCTACTGTCTACTAGATACTGCTACAAATACATAATAAAATAATTTCCAGTCATCAGTATACATCCAAGAAAAATCGGGCAATTTGTAAAAACATAACAAGAAGCATAAGTTGATATAAATATAGTTTATATGAACAACTGTAGTTATTAATAATTTCAAGATTAAGTTTATTTCTAATTTCGAATACATATTTCCATTTCTGAAATTTCTTCACAAGGTAATGGATACTATGCGGTTTATTCTATGCATATTTGAGTGATTTTTCATTCCCATTCTACGTACAGCAGACTAAGCATCAGTCCACAAGCTTCATAAATTTTTAACAAAGTAGTTTGAAGGTATTTGTCTGTGAATTACTTAAAAATGAACTAAAACAATCTAGGTTTTCAGATCAAAGTTCCAATGCTATACTTTGACGACTTTCTCTGCTAATTTTACAAATTATTCCTAAAAAGCTTAGGTTTCTTAGCACATTTTAGCCAACTCGTGTTATTCGAGATATGATTTACTGAAGTCACTTCACTTTATACTTGGCCAATATTACAACAATGATAACGGAAACGGAAGCAATAGTCAAATATTTAAAGCCGATCAGTATATGTTCCTCATGAAATTCTGCTCTTATCTTGATATTACAAGATTTCACTGAATGATAGTGTCATTGCAAATACAGAAAACATTTAATAAATGAAATTGGTTAGAAAGGACATCTCTCCAGGTGCTGCTGGACTCCCGCTTCCATCGGACAGCATTAACACCCCCCAAAAAACACACAAAAACATGGTTTAACACACGGTAGTGTTATTTTACTGGTCAAACAGCTTCATGTTCTTAGTTACGATTCCTATTAGGAATTTCATATTAGAAGCAAAAAGAAAAAATTAACTACATAACAAGAACCAAACCAATGACCTGTTTTTAGCGTTACGGTTTGTGCTACTTGCATGAATCTCACTAGAGGAGGCTACAGGATACCAGAAGGCACAAATGGTCGTCAAATGTCGCACTGGCAGGAGATTAGTTCGAGATTTGCTGATCTTTGAGGTATTTAATCTTGAGAACGCCGTCATTCCCAGCCCCTTATTGTCATGTAGGACTGTGTTCGTATCCGCTGATAAAGGTCAGTCCCGGGGAGGGGCCATTGCATGAGCTGTTACACTCCTG
Source organism: Mantis religiosa (assembly GCA_030765055.1). Lineage (NCBI taxonomy): Eukaryota > Metazoa > Arthropoda > Insecta > Mantodea > Mantidae > Mantis > Mantis religiosa. Next base: position 258,328,311 of record CM060950.1, read on the forward strand.
AAGGCAATTGGGTCCTCCTGTCTTTACACTGGGAGGTGTGACCGTGAGGTGAGCAAGTTCCGCACCAGGACCCTAACATAAGCCGGGGTGGCATCCACGATGAGAGCACGCCATCGGAGACGTTTGCAATGGTGGGGGACATTACCGCCATGGCAGCGAAATCTAAAACTACAGCTGTGAATGATATTGGAAAGTAAGTAGTATAGCCCTGTCGTTTTCGCTAGTTGGTAATAAGCTGAACTAAGGAGGAAAAAAGTTTACATATGTGAACCCTTTCGCCATTCAGAAGCGCTTAGACATGATCCCTAGGCCGGTAGAATCATGTACTCGATCGCGGAATGACACGCTGCTGGTGGATGCGCATTCCGTCTCCCAGGCAGCAGCGATCTTCACGGCCAACATGTTAGGCAGTTATCGAATGACCGTTTCCGTAAACAAGATCCTGAACTCCTCGCGTGGTTTGGTGGATGGTATGTCCAACGTGGAGATTCAGGAGAACCTTAAACACCAAGGTGTGATAGCTGTATATCGTGTTCAGCGAAGAGAGCGAGGTGAATTGGTGCCTACCCGTACCCTATTCCTGACCTTTGATCGGGTAGATATCCCACAAAAGATTAGGGCACGGCACAAAGCCATCTAGGTACGGCCATATATTCCGAACCAATTACGGTGCTACAAATGTCAGCGCTTCGGCCACACTAAAGATATCTGTAATATCGTGCCTATGTGTATGACTTGTGCGATGTCACAGCACGATGGAGCATGTATATTACCCGCAAAATGTGTAAACTGTCCTGGTGAACAACCCTCGAGCTTCAGAGGTTGCCCACGATTCCGCCAGAAATACGCGAATCAGGACATAGGGTGAAAGAGAAGGTATTCTTCTCGGAAGCCCGGAAACTCGGCTGTACTCGCCAGCCCTCCGTTCCGATGTCCGGTACCTCTAGCTCAGTAGTAGCTAAGGCGCTTCTGTGACGAGGGATAGCAACTCAGACCATTGATATAAGTGAGGCTACAATTTCTGACAGAATCCTTGCCCCATCAGTGTCTCCGAAAACTCTCAAAACCTGTGTATCTGCATCTACCTCGACCAAAGAGCCAGCAGAAAAGAAAACACCGCCAATTTAACCGGTGAGAGCATCTACCTCTATCAAGCCTGGCAAGCCAGTTGTGTACGAGACAACACCCAAAACGTTTAAGACCAGCTCTCAACGGTCTGATTTTCTTAAGTATACGGGTCGTCCGGTGTAAATAAATTAAAATATTACTTTAATCTATATTTAAATAAAAGTCTACCTAATCACAAACTTATTAATCTAAAAATATTGGTTTTATTTTTATGAAAAAAGGTAAACAAATAAAATAAGGAGTTAAAAAAGGTCTTCGTGCATCAAGAAGTTCCACCTCCGTGGAATCTTCCGGTGAGTTCTCGGATCGACTACCGTCATCTCCGTCGAGCTCATTTTCCAATCATTTTCTGGTTCTCGAACCGATGTTTTCGATTGGGAAAGGGCCCTCATCCGCTGAAGAAATGGAACAGCAGGATACTGTCCACACAGGGCGAATGGCGATTAAAAAGCGGCCGGATAAACCGGACGTAAAAGGAGTTATCCCAACACCGAAGAAAATGGGTAAATTCATTCGACCACCGTCGAACTCATCATAAGGTTTCATGACAAATAAAAACTTATTCCATACCTCCAATGGCTGTTCTTCAATGGAATATTCGCGGTTTCCGAGCACACCGTGTAGAGCTAGATTTGTTCCTCAATAAGCATAACCCATTAGTCGTGTGCTTAGAAGACGCTAAGCTACGTCCTCAAGACACCTTTGCAGTCCGGCGGTACACGTCATTCAGGCGTGACCTTGATCCGGAAGAGGGCATTCCAGCACACGGAGACATTATGGTGCTCGTCAGAGATGATACATATGTAGATGTCATACCTTTACAGACTGCTATACAAAAGGTTGCTCTACGGAGTGCTCTGCCTACAGTGCAATTTGCCGTCTGCAGTATCTATGTTCCGCCTTCTGCTGACCTCTCACTTCATGAAATACAGGGGTTGGTATCTCAGCTCCCTCCAACCTTTCTGTTGATAGGAGACCTAAATGCCCACCATCATCTCTAGAACTCAGCTCAAACCTCTACGCTATCACCGACTTCCTTGACAGCAATATCCTGGTCCTCTTGAACACCGGAAAATCCACGTTTCTCTCTGATGCATTCAACACCTTCCCGCACCTCAACTTGGCAGTTTGTTCACCTCAATCAGCACTTTTCCTCCAGTGGAATGTTATCGCTGACCTGCATTCTAGTGATCACTTGCCGCGCCTTGTTACTCTCTTAGCACAAGACGTATACTCTGCACGTTTGCCTACCTGGCGCCTGGATCACGCCAACTGTGCCCATTACACCTTGATGGTTCTTCCTAGTTACGACGCGCACGATTCTGTGGACGCCTTAGTTGAGCATCTTACAGCGCATGATCCTCTCCGCCGCAGAACGGTCTATTCTCCGCTCAATCACCAATCCTCGCCGACATCCAGTTCCATGTTGGACGACTGATTGACGGAATGCTATTCGTGCTCGTAGGCGTGCTCTCAGGGTTTTCCACCGACACCCTACACTGGAGAACCTGATTCAGTATCAGAAAGGGCGTGCCAGATCTAGGCATATAATCCAGAATAGCAGAAAGACATCCTGGAATGCATTTGTGTCCTCTTTCATTCGCCATACACCTTCCTCTGTTGTATTGAAAGATAAGGCGAGTGGCCGGCAAATCTACCCGCATGCCGATTGCTGGTCTGTGAGCTCCTGCAGGCGTCGTCATGGGTCCGATGGAAGTAGCAAACACGCTGTGCAGTGCTTTCGGTCACGTGTCTATCTTCGATCAGTATGCATCTGAGTTCCTCCCAATTAAACCTCGGGTAGCATCTAAAGGTTTGTGCTTTCGATCTAGAAACCTCGAGGACTATAACCACCTCTTGACGAATATCAGCACCAGGGCCAGATGGTATCCACGTCCTCATGTTACAGCAGCTCTCTTCTGGAGGCAAAGCATTCCTGCTGGATCTCTATAATCCTATCTCGGTTGAGGGCAGATTCCCTGAAAAGTGGCGGGAGGCCACAGGCGTACCTATTTTGAAACCCGGAAAGGACCGTCATTGCTGCTCTAGCTACCATCCTATTTCTCTCACCAGCTGCAGCTACAAAGTGCTAGAACGCATGATTAACGCAAGGTTGGAGTGGTGGCTGGAACGACACAACCTGCTAACGAATATCCAATGTGGTTTTCGTCGACTCCGTTGTACAGTAGACCACCTAGTGTCGATGTCAACACAAATAATGAACGGCTTCCTGAAGGATTGTCAAACCGTTGGGATATTCTTTGACCTAGAGAGAGCTTATAATAAATGTTGGCGGGCAGGATTGCTGCACACTCTACACAGCTGGAACATTCGTGGCCGCCCACCACTATTCCTTTGGGAGTTCATGAAACAGCGCTTGTTCCGAATATGGGTCGTCTCGGTTTTTTGGAATCCTTTTATCCAGTAGAACGGTGTACCTCAAGGTTCGGGCCTTAGCGTCACCATATTTGCTATTGCTATTAATCCTATCTCACAATGGGTTCCCCAGGCGTGTCGTCCTGTTTATTTTTGCATGACTCTGCGGTCTATTGCACTTCTCCACGCTCACCTTTTATAGGGCGCTGCTTACAACAATGGTTACACAATCTCATCATGATTGCAGCCTGAGGTACGGCTTTCAGTTCTCTGCGGATGAAACCACATGTGTGAATTTTCTGCGCCGTCGAAGTCAATTACCTCCTTCACTCCGCATTTACTTCATTATGCAGATGTGACAAGATTCCTTGGATTGGTCTTTGACAGAGCACATAACTGGTTATCTCACATAGCACAGATGAGAGCGCACTGTGACTGTTCCCTCCAAATTCTGCGGATACTAAGTGGTAAATCATGGGAAGGGGATCGAACAGTGTTGCTCCGACTCTACCGCACACTTATACGATGCAAGCTGGATAATTGTTGTATCGTTTTTTCATCAGCACGTCCATCAGTGCTGAAAAAGTTAGATACGTTCCATAATTGTGCCCTACGGATAGCTATTGGTACCTCTCGTACCTATCCGGTCATCAGCCTGTACGCCGAAGCTGCTTAGGTGCCGGCGTGTTCTTTTATTAGCTACTTATGGCTGAATACTATTCTGCATGATTACGGATACAGCAATCGCGCCATTCTTCAAAGGCACGCTAGACGCGCTTTATGGGAACTCTATTCTCAGCAGGCCGCGCCGTGGCTCACTGGTTAGACCACTTGGCTCTCACCAAGGCGGCCCGGGTTCGATCCCAGGCGACCGCAAAGTGAGATTTGTTGTAGACAATACGGCGCTGGGGCGGGTTTTCTCCGGAACCTCCGGTTTCCCCCGCCATCTCATTCCACCGATGCTCCATCTTCATCTCATGTATCATCAGTGTCACCGCTTGCGGTGCCGTATGTAGTAAAAGCGGGCGTTAAAGACTACACATTTCTATTCTCAGCCCAAAGTCACCCGGTTTTCGCATTCGGGAGCCCCTTCACTAGCAAGACAACCCAATTGCTAGGATGGTCCCTATGGGCGTGAAACGCCACCAGCCGATCTCTACATGACCAAATGCGACAAGTCTCCTTGTACTATCCGCAGTTACTTTTTAGAATTTTTACCACGTTATAGTGATCTTGTTTTAATGTTTACTGATGGTTCTAAAACCTCAAATGGTGTTGGATGCGCCTATGTTTCTGGATCTGAACAATATACATTAGGGTTTCAGAGCCTCACTTCTATTTTTACCGGAGAGATTTATGCCATATACCGAGCCATTCTACACGTACGCCGATGAAAGATGGACGACTGCTTAATACTGAGCGATTCCCTTAGCACACCTCAGTGCCTAAGTCAGCTGTACAACTACTACCCCTTTATACAGCGAATCCAGGACGCACTCTGCGTTTTACACGCCTCCGGCTTTAGCGTGGTAGGTGTTTGAGTTCCTGGTCACGTGGGCCTTGCAGGGAATCAGCTAGCGGATTCAGCAGCAAAGACGGCGACTTCACAGCCAATGGTTACTATACCAACGGTGACATTGGAAAACCAACGCCTAGAATTGCGCAGAGTTGTGTTTTCCTGGCGAGGGGAGTGGCACGCCCTGCACAGAAACAACCTCCGCTGTGTCAAAGCTCTTCCGATCCCTTGGGTAACATCCTGCCGTCCGTTCCGTCGGGAGGAAGTGCAATTGGCTCTGTTACGCCTTGGCCACTGCTGTTTGACCTATAGGTTTTGTTAAACAGGTACCCAGCTCCTATTTGCCTGCTGTCCGGTGGAACTCAGACGGTCCGTCACGTACTTACTACATGTTCTAGCCCAGAACGTCTCCGCAGTTCTCTCCAGCTGCCGGTCAGCTTGGTGCAGATTCCCGCGGATGAGACAGCGGTGACCGAGGTTTTTAGACTATTCTTAAATGTCAATTTTAGAAACTGTTATTTACGATTTTATCCAATTTTAAATCTTTTATATTTTACGCGTCTTTTAGCCTTTGACGTACGGGATATGCTTTTTTTTTCTTTACGTTGTATGTGGTTTAGTTTCTGTTCTATCTAGATTTTAGCCCACCATGAACTTGCAGGGCGCTGATTACCGCGCTGATTACCTAAATCCCAATAATCACTACCATACGGCGTATCCACGACGCCCTCCACGTGCTATTTGGCTCCGGCATTAGTGCGGTGTGTGCCTGAATTCCTGGACATGCCGGGTTGCAAAGAAATGAACTGGCGGATATGGCTGCTAAGTCGGCAACGTCACAGCATAGGGTTTCCGTAGGCACAGTGAGTCGGAGGAGTTCAGTCTTGTACTGCGGAGAGGTGTGCTATCCTCCTGGCGGGAAGAGTGGTCCGCTCTCCGCAGGAATAAACTCAGAACTGTCAAGGAATTTCCGATTCCCTGGATAACCTCCTGCCGTTCTTCTCGTCAGGAGGAAGTCAGTGTGGCTCGTTTATGGATTGGCCACTTTTATTATACTCATAGTTTTATGTTAAAAAGGAACCCTGCTCCAGAATGCCCGCTCTGCGGTGGAGCTCTGTCGGTGCAACATGTGATTTTAGAGTGTTTTAACCTAGCCGCTGTTCGCCAAACTCTCCAGCTGCTGGCAGGCTTGGCAGGGATTCTGGCTGACGACGAACAGCGGGGGCCAAAGTATTTAAGTTGCTTTGAACTCTTGATTTTAGAATTAAGTTCTCAGTTTTACCTTTTCAAACTTTTCAATGCTATTTTGTTTTAAGTATCCTTTAGAATTTTACCAACGTGCCCTGTCTTTTATCTTATTTTATTTAGGATAGACCTATTTCAGTTATTTTATCTCCTATTTTAGCATCGTTTGTTTTTTTCAAGGGCGCTGATGGCCGTGCCGTTTAGCGCCCATAAACATCATCATTCATTTATTCTTGAGAACGCCGATTACAGCTACTAATTATCGATATTTACACACTCACAAGGCACTTTTAAAGACATTCTAACCCAATAATTGCACACACCTTGTTTAAATACTAGCATATTCCAATTAGGTTTAATACAATTAACTGAGTAATGCTTAGCGGCAGACCTTGCAATTCCCACCTGAACTTGCTTATGTTAGTCACGTTGACAACAGCTAATATTATTTCGGTATAGTTCTTTAACATCCTATAATGCACCTATATATTTATGACTTCTCTATATTAGATCGCCCAAACGTGGCAGTATATAGATAACCTTATATGAATCATATATTGGTAAGTAACCTATGGGCTGCTAGGCTTTGTTTCAGTGCAAGATGGATGATAATAAGAAGGATTTGGAGTGTAAAGAGCACACACGTGTCAGTCCAAGAGGCGTTTGTTATTACAATATATCATTAGATTTGTTTACCTCCAGGGGTCACTAGCATTCAGCGTTGTTTACAGCATATGTATATGTTTAGTTCCCAGTTTGACCCTTCTATTACTCTGCGTCAGGGGCGGCATGTGAGGCAAAGTATTGACGGTGCAATAAATAGATACATAAGTAAGTAATCAGTAAATGAATAAGTAAGTAAATAAATAAGTAAATAAATGAGTAAGTAAATAAATAATTAAATAAATAAATAAGTTATACAGTGGTTCGCTGAGGGGAACCCTTTTGTGCTTGCTTTCTTCAAAAAATAGTCTTGCCTTCATCACATAATTCATAATTCTATAGTGCATCGGTCGTAAGAAACAATATTTTTGTATTTCTCTGCGCCCACTTGCACAAGCGTGACAGACGACAGTGTCACCTTTGCCCATGTGTTACGCCATATTACCTACATTCAAACATGTATACACAGGAGTACCTTGCCAATAGGTTTTATTTTGTAGGTTTTGTTTACGGACTTGCTCCCAGGAACAGCAAACTTCTTAGACGGCAGGAGTACATGTATAGAGCAATGAGTACACTTTAATCGCAGGGTTGACAGTTGAAATTGAGTTTTCAATCCAGTGTTGTATTCAGATATCGCTACCGCGCGGTCGGTGCTTCTGCCTATACAAACTTTCCGCTCAAGACCTGGATTTGAAATAAACCCACCAAGTGTCTTAAGGACATCCTCATTAGTTTAATGCATGACTGCCCTAAAAACAATAGATCTTGAAAATACTTTTTTGTGTTCCTAACGTACAAAACTTAGCAATTGATATTTGTCAGTGAAATCAGCACTTTCAGGTTGTAACGCATACATTTATGTTGACTTTAACCTCATATTTAGCGGATCCAGGACATTCTAAGGCATATCAACAGCCCTACGTTTAACTGAATCATTTGATAGTGATACTACACATATTTTGAGCTGCTAGCAATATTAGAGCCCGTAGTGGTATACCGGTGAAATACGTACATGAGGCAATTGGAGAATTTAATGTCATTATGGCAAATTGGTCATGGTAGCTCAATGAGTAAGAGTGACTGGACGGAAAATAGTAGATACGTGGTTCAAATCCCGGCCGTAGCTTTGGATTTTTCATGTTGACTCTATTTATCCAAAATCCTAGCTGTATGCCTACGGCCAGTGTGAAGAAATGATTAATTTCCATCAACTAACTTAAAATAATAAGAGTTAAATGATCAAGTGTATCTCGGAAGCCAGAGTCTCTAGTGGTTTACCGAGGAAACATATGAGTCGATTGGAGAATTTAATGTTATGACGGCAAATTGGCAATGGTAGCTCAATAGAAAAGACCGACTCTACGTAAATCAGTGGATACGTGGTTCAAATCCCGGCCGTGGAATTGAATTTTTCATGTCGACTCTATCAATCCACAATCTTAGCCTGTATATGGCTAGTGTGAAGAAACGATTAATTTCCGTCAATTTACTTCCTTCGGCTTTCAAAGAAGATTGGCTTGTAACAAGTACTGTTATTTGAGCTCATAGATTTGCCACTATAAGTCTAGTTTATTGACTGGTCTAACAGTTCTACCACAAGCAGTCTCCAATTCACTCCCCATCCTCTTGCAACAAATCTGCGTAGAGCTTGGACATAAGCCGCCGTACTAAGTGAAATGATCAATTCCAGGTGTACGGCCCGATAAACGCAAAAGTGAAAATCACAATGCACCCATTTTCTACACCTTGTACCAATAAAGGGCCTGAAAAATCTGTGCCAGTGATCTGGAAGGTTTTCGGTGCCTTCATTCGATCTCGTGGTAACGGAGGGAAAGGTGCCTCCAAGACTTCAGCAGATTTACGACGATAGATCACCTCCGCACAACTGCCGCCACCCTTCTTCTTCCTCTAAGAATCTAAACTCTTTGGTGCAATAGAACAAGTAGTGTATGTATCCCAGAATATTCTGGAATTTCGTCAGAATCAATAACTGTTGGCTCTGTGCAAAAACTTTCTTCCTTGTTTGTGAGCACCTACAGATTGCTCAAATGCTCCTTTCTTTCTTCTTTATGAAAAGTTTCACACTGAATAAGGTGGAATAGCTTATATTCCACATTAAGAAGTTCTTCACTAACAATTTCTTTACGTACATAATCCCTGTGATTACTTTGTTTAATTTGCAAAATCCAGGCAATAGTCCTAATGATTTTGATATACTCAGAGAATCGTGAGCTTAGTTACTGTAAGACCTTTTTTAACTACAGGGCTCTTGATCGTCATAATTTTTTTTCCTTCTTTCCCTGTTTACTTCTTCCAAGACTCTTCCAGGAAAGTCAAAGATCCATTCTTCCTTACCTACAAGCCAATATGGACCCTCCCAACATCTAGATCTCTCAAGCTGTTTTGGTCAGCATCCTGTAGACAGCAGGTCTCCTGGTTTGAGCCTGCTTGGAATGGGTCTCCATGAACTAACCCCACTGTACTCATGAACCTCCTTTATCGGATTCTCTACAAACACAGACCAATGTCCCTTGTGTCCCATTCAACTTCAAATTACTGCTGAATCAGACCAAAACACAGTGTGTATGCTATCACGGTGTTAGCATCGAAGGCCCAAGCGAGACACCCTAACTCTAAGGAGGATAACCATCAGTTCGAGGTGAGGTTAGTTGTTTGAGAAGTGCCACTCCAGATATAGCCATCAGAAGGCTCAGTTTGGTTTCATTTTCATCTTCTGTTATCAAGAATATACATCAAACGCCTTTTTACTGGCCTCGGCAAATATGTGAAATGTGCTGTTATCATTAAGGAAAGTCCTTACAGGTATTCGACAATCAAGTAGGCTGCTGGTTCCATTAACGTAATTCTTCACAATTAGGTTCTGGCAGAACCTCATCACACCCTTCTTTCTTCTGCCATGTCTTCTATAAAATGAATTTGGTAATAAGATTTTCCAGGGCCGAAAATCCCACTGAAACAAATATTTTTTGCACGCTAGATAGAATTAGCTTTCGGGTTACTAAACCTTTCCTTGTGCTGTAGTTATATCCAAGTTCATCTACTTAACAATACTATCGAAGGCCTAAGGCATTTTCAGTTGTACCAACACTATAAAATGTGTAGTAGTATTTAACGCCCGCTTTTTCTACATAGGACACCGCAGGCGATGGCACTGATGTTACATGAGATGAAGATGGAGCACCGGTGGAATGAGATGGCGGGGGAACCGGAGGTCCCGGAGAAAAGCCACCCTAGCGCCGTTGTGTCCACCACCAATCTCACTTTGCAGTCGTCTGGGATCGCACCACGGCCGCCTAGGTGAGAGCCAAACGGTCTAACCACTGGGCCACGGCGCGGCCTAAACCAACATTACAATCTATCCCTTATCCCTTATCCATCCCTTCAAATTTAAATCTGTACTCTTGCGCCTTGAGACGGTACGCGTGGTTGAAAGGGAACAAGCGTGGACTTAGTTCTACAGACTTTGTTAGGATGGTTTCTGGCTTCGTAGCGTGCTCAGGATCTTTCTATGGATCTCTCATCTCAGGAGTAGTACACACAAGACTGCTTCGTTTTCCCTCTCCTCCATTCAATCCTGTTTTCCCTTCTTGTTTGAGGTTTCACACACACACGCTTTTGTTTATACACATTGCTTAGCTTTACATCACTTCCTAACACCACTGCCGCTGTCATTGTCCTGCACAAGAGTGCTCCAGGTAGAGCATTGTCTTATCCCCGGGTTTTCCAGTTAGCACTACCCCTTCGTTTTTGTGGGCAATGACCAACCGTTCCTTACCTGTTTTGGTTACTTCAGTTTAAATATGAATTACCGTTACGCCTAACGGTTCTTCTTCCTGCCTGCCCCAAACTACAAGTGTATTGCTTCAGCCTTTAAAATAAAGGACTCAATCTCTTCCTTTGAAACACGGCCAGTAGGACAGTCGACCACTTAAAATTCATGTTTCATCTTTACAGCAACTTGCTTCAAATGAGCTGGAGCGCCATCCAGAAGGTGGTTCAGAACTGAAAAGAATAAGAAGGGACTGGGGCAGACACCAAAATCTACCTGGAAATATCTACAAGTGGGTACATTTCCTTTATTCCACCAAAGAAAACTAAGCATCAATTGGCATCAATTATAATCTGCAGGAAGGCCTTCTCTACATCAGCAGTTCGACCTACGGGATAGGATCGGAAATTGGTGAATACGACTGGAAGAAGTCCAATGAGGTATGGACGAGATTCTACACAATTATTCATGGATTGCCATTTGTGTCCTTGTTAGAAGCATAAAACACCGGGTCTAACGTTTATAGTTCCACTGTCTTTTAGCACAGGTCTGTGAGGTAGATAATGCGTAGGTACATTAAAACGTAGTTTTCAACGACTTCAACAATCCATTTTAATTCATTCCTTAAATACTTCATCATAATCCTGAAATGTTAAAACTCAAAGTATCTTCCTTGATATGCGCTACACTCGTTTCAGGGTAACTTCGCGGTTTGTTTCTAAAGAAGTACAACAGTCAATCCAGGTAATTTAACAATATAGCGTCCTGATGTTTCCTATCTCTTCACAGCCTTAGCGAAAAACTTCTTGACCTCCAGCTGCCTTTTATCCCTTTTTATCTGTTCGTCAGGATCTTGTACACCCATAGCTTCAATTTCCCACAAATATGCTAGTCTTTTTGATTAGGTCAACGTAAGAATAGCGTAAGACGAGACAGTTGGTGAAGTTGTCTTGGATGAGCCCATAAGTGTCCACCCCAAACAAATTCTCACAGCCACTAGATTCTTGCGTACGTATACAGAGTCTGGCGTGATTATCTGAGCCCAGACATCAGCTCCTAGCACCTTTACGTTCATTTTGTCTAATATCATGTATTCCCTTGTCTTTCAATAGATTAAACAAGGCAGCATCAACTATGAGAGCACTACTACAAATAAAATCAGAGCGCAATATTGTAACCTCACATCTGTTTTCTTCGTTCACAACCAACATAGTTATTTAATAAGACTCGAAACAAACAGGTGCTGCTTTCCTACTTCCAAATAATACTTGGCTTAGGGTTATCTTTCCTGTTTGCTCAGACTCTAAGTTCCTAGCATAAGACTTCTTTATGTAGCTTTATTGCGATCCACTGTGGCAAATTACTTTCATTCTGTACTTGGTTCAACCTACCACTACTTTAGCAACTAAAGTGTGCAGATAGGTCATATGTTGTTTATTACGAAATGCTATCATGGTAACTGCATTTGAAGTAGAATCACCTGTAGGATTATCTGAAAGTGTCTTCACAGACATCAAAGCGTAATGTATCCATTTGTAAAATGTACATTTCACAAATATTTTACACTTAGCACTGACATGTCTCTACCTTGGGCATCTAAAGATACTGCTAAACAGAGTCGACTTTCATAAAAAAGAAATACTGTTTTTATATAGTTTCCTTGGTTATTGTTATGAAATTCATGCTGAATTGTTTTAAAAATGTGAAAATCTGTGGTGAAGGCTAAAGGACTTTTATTCCTAAAGGAAGATTTGAATTAACTGTTGCTTGACAGAATTGTTAGCCTTCTTAGAGACTAAGAAGGGGAGGGTGAATAACGACTTCAGCTAAGGCAAAGCTCTTTTGAAACTAATGAGAGGGTAGATCAATATGCTAGACACATCCATGCGCACAGTGTAAATTAGTTTTGAGCGTATTAATTTGAATTTCTGTTTGTGTTTCAAACCTGCGTTTTGCAGTTGGAGACAGTTGGAGACATCGCACTTGTGGAGAGCAATGACAAGAATTGAATCAACTGGCCCTTTGGAAGAGTGGTGGAGCTGTTTCCTGAAAGAAACAATGCGACTAGTCTGGTTAGAATTAAAACTGCAATTGGTGTCCTGTTACATGGAGGCAGTGACTTTAGTTTTTAGAAATAAACTGTCTGGACAAGGATATCACAAGCACTTCACCACCCCAAACAGGTGAGTGGATGGTCCAAGGAGATGTTCCAAGTATTGACTCTAGAACTGAAAATGAAAATAAATACCATTTATTCGGACAATGGGACGAATTATACAGGACTTCGTAGAGTCATGGAACAATTGGAATGCACTGAAATAGAGAGGGACTTGCAGTCTTCTGAAAATTAAATGGAAGCTGAACCTTCCCACGGCAGCCTTCTGGGGCGCTAATAACCATAGCAGTTGTGCGCCCCAGATCCATACAACCAACGGCAGCCTTGTGGGTAGGATTTTGAATTGCTACGTCGTAATCTGGACAAAGCTTTTTTAACTTATGAAGAAATGTGTACTCATTTAGCGACCGTATTAGGACTGCGGCAATTCTAAACTTTTAAAATATAACTACGCATTACACTGTGTATTTAGTCGCGAAGTCAATAAGATTGAAGAACTTTTTGAGTCTTACTGATCGTGACTACGTGGAAATTAGTAGCAGGTACGCTTCACTTTTAGATAGATAGGAGAGCTGAAACGTATCAGTGATGAAGCCTACAATGTGCTGTTGTGAAAAGAAAACTTAGAAGATACAGTGCTTGAAGCAGAGATCGACATCTGAGGTGAACACGACCTGAAATTTTTTATGAATAGAGAAAGACTGTAGGCCATACAAGTCGCAGATCAAGCTGTTTCTGAACTCAATAACAATTATTCACATCCCTCCAACCAGAGATTATTAAGACTACCGAAAGCAGAGCTCAAAAATTTAGATGTTGAATTTTTTTAAAATAAAATTGCGAAAAGCTGTGGTGAAAAGTGAAAGATGTAAAGGAAAATTTATGTAACACAGTTTCTGGGAACCTTAAACTAGTTATCTGGGCTCTTTTAACCAACGCTTTATGTTTCTGATGCTCTAACAACTCCGATGTGAAAGTCAAGCCTCAAGAGTAGATGAAGCACCTATCCAGTCACACTGATTACCTATATTCTAAATGTTGAGGTTATCTTATTTAAAACCCTTGGGTAGTACGCATGCAAGAACAACTTTTAGCTCCACTACTCTTTGGAGTATTGAAGGAGTTAGCCGTCAGAAATTCTCTGTACCTGTTGAAATGCTCAGAAAAAACGTTCTCAATAAACTGGTTGTACTGTACGCCAGAAGACTTGTTTGGAAGTACATACTAGTAAACTCTCAGAATTCGCAAAAAAACCGTGATAGAAGGAGGCTTCAAACGGACTGCAGTATCTAACCATAGTTTCATTACACAGTTTTAATGAAAGTTCCCTGAACACAATGTACCTGTTGAAATAAGTACTTGCAAACTACAATGTCAATCAGATTGAGTGGCATAACTCTCTCTCCCTCTCACAAAATAAATAAAATATTTAATCTGCTGCATTCACGTGACATTGTCCACATTGAGGTACACCCCTATATCACAAACCTATAGAGATGCTAAAAGTGCAAGCGCTTCGGACACAGTATCGCGTTCTGTAACGGAACGCCTGCCGGTTTTAACTGTGCGATGTCACTGCACGAGGGTGCGTGCACATCCCCAGTTAAATTTGTCAACTGTACTGGAGAACACCCATCCAGATCTAGAGACTGCCCGCGAATCGTTGAGGAAAACACGATTCAAAAGTTCCGGGTGAAAGAAAAGGTTTCCTTCTCGGAAGCCCGGAAACTCGACGCTAGACGCATACCATCCCAACCGCGGTCCACTACTTACAGCTCCGTAGCAGATAGGCCGTTGCCAAGGATAGAGATCACCGCTCAGACCAGCACTATCGGCGAGGCAAAGATATCGCATAAAATACTAATTCCACCATCTCCGAAGCCTGCCAAAGCAATTTCCTTGGTTACACCTACGACGCCTAAAACATCCGCCGGTAGGATATCACCAGCAGTGTCGCCGGCTGAAGCATCAACCTCAAAAACTGACAAGCACATTTTGTACGATGCTCCGCCAAAAAAAGTTCAAGACCAATTACAAGAAGTCCGATTTCCTCAGGGATATTAGCAAAACTGCCAGCACAAGGAAGAGTCCCAGGGCATCAAAAAGCTCCTCTTCTGAGGAGTCTTCAGGTGGGGACTCGGATCGACACCTATCACCCTCGTCGATCTCCATGTCTTTGAACCGACGTTCTCAATCGGTAAATGGGCCTGTTCCGTAGAGGAGCTGGAACACGAAGATACAGACCACACGGGCAGGTTGATATGCAGAAAACGACCCGATCATTCGGACGTAAAAGGGTTAGCACTAAACCCAAAAAGAAGGGTAAATTGATTCGGCTACCTTCAAAGTCGTCATAAAGTGGGATAACCCTTAACCTCATATTCCACTATTCCGCCGTTCACTTGCCGATACTACAGTGGAACATACGTGGGCTTAGGACACATCACTCTGAAACTTTTTTGCTGTTCAGTAAACACGATCCATTAGTGGTTTGCCTACAGGAGACGAAGTTATGCCCTCAGCTTTCCTTTCAACTCAGGTTGTATACTCCATTCAGACGTCATGTTGTTCCTGAATAGGGTATTCTTGGGCACGGAGGCACTACGGTACTCGTCAGGGATGATGAACGTATATATGAACGTTATACCTTTATGGACTAACATCCGGTCAGTTGCTACACGCATAATACTGCCAACGATACGATTGGTAGTCCGCAACATCTATATTCCGCGGTCTAACGACCTCT
Organism: Mantis religiosa; assembly: GCA_030765055.1. Taxonomy (NCBI): domain Eukaryota; kingdom Metazoa; phylum Arthropoda; class Insecta; order Mantodea; family Mantidae; genus Mantis; species Mantis religiosa. The sequence continues at coordinate 258,343,894 of CM060950.1, forward strand.
CACCTACTGAGCTACAAGACCTGGTAGTTTAGTTACCACCCCCCCCCTTCCTTTTGCTGGGAGACCTTAATGCCCATCACCCTCTCTGGGGACCAACCCGAAATTGTGCGGGAGGTACTGTTCTTGCAGACTTCCTGGACAGTCATAGCCTGGTTCTCCCGAATAACGGAGAACCTAAGTTTTCCTCAGATGCATTCTACACCTTGTCTTATCTTTATTTAGCAGTATGCTCACCACAGTGAGTAGTGCCCCTACAATGGAACGTCATCTCTGACCTACACTCCAGTGACAACTTCCCCTTTCTTATTATTCTCCTAGTACACAACGTGTGTTACAAACGCTACCTGGCGTTTCGATCACGTCAGGTTTTTGGTTATGAGAAGCCCACTTTTGTTAACAATCTTGTTGAGCATCTTAGCGAGTGGATACTTTCCACCGCAGAACGCTCTATCCCGCGTTCGTCCCCCAATTCTCGTCGACGTCCTGTCCCATGTTGGACGGATGACTACCGGAATGTAATCCATGCTCGTAGGTGTGCTCTACGGGTTTTCCAACGCCAACCCACACTGAAGAATCCTATTCAGTCCAAGAAGATGCGTGCCAGGTCTAGGGAAGTAATTAAGAAGAGCAAAATGGCATCTTGTAACGCTCTTGTGTCGCCTTTAAGCTTCCAGTGTAGTATGGGATAGGTTAAGGTGCGTAGCCGGAAAATCTACACACGTGCCGATTGCTGGTGTGAATACTTCTGCAGGAGTCGTTGTGGATCCGCTTGACGTGGACAACAACCTTGGCATTGCTTTCGTCACGTGTCTACCTCCAATCATTATGCACCTGAGCTTCCCTCACTTAAGAATCAGGTGAAATCTCAAGGTTCCTGATTTCATTCTGGAAACCTTGAAGACTCCAGTTGAGTCCAGAGGTTCTACTCCCATTAGCCTTGAACCCGTAGGAACAAGACCCGGGCTTCTTTCAACCAGGGAGTATCCGAGCTGTCCCAAAGAGCGCTCGGCATCCTCCGTGGGGCTTTCCGTAGGGCAATACCTAGTTACCTAACAAGTCCTCCCATCTGGTCCTATGGACACAAGACGGGATGGAAGTGGATACGCCACTTACGCGCGTCAACACTCAAGGTTAAGACTACCGATATGACCTCGGTGGGGCCACCTGGTGATCTAGCACACCTTCTGCTAGGTTAGCAGGCTAGTACCCGGAAACTTAATGGCTTCCCTCAACCCCGTCCGAAGACGTACCCGATTCCCACGGGTATCGGGAACACACTGCCCCCTCGAAGGCATCCCAATCCGAACAACTCCCGAAGGACGGGCTGAGCTGTTCGGCCCGAGGTTCCTCTAGTAACGTCAGAGGTACCACGAGTGCTGAGGGTCCGCAGCGCCCGCACTTTGGCAGCTGAAAGGGACGGATCCCTTCCCCTACGGGAACCTTGAAGACTACAATCGCTTTTTCTCCATGGCAGAGCTCGAACACGCACTATCATCCTCGCGATCATCTGCACCAGGACCAGACGGTATCCACTTGCGCCACATGCAACATCAATCTCCCGAGGGGATGGCTTTTCTTCTTGTCATCTATAATCGTAACTAGGATGGCGGCTGTTTTCCTGCGAAATGGCGCGAGTCTACCATCATATCCATTTTGAAGGCGGGGAAGGACCGTCATCTGCCTTCCAGCTAGCGGCATATTTCTCTCACCAGTTGCATTTGCAAGGTGATGGAGCGAATGATTAATGGTCGTTTGACGTAATGGCCTCAGTCTCGGAATCTACTATCGAACGTCAAGTGCGGTTTTTGTCGTCGCAATTCCACGGTCGAGTCTTTAGTTTCCTTTCTACCCAGATCATGAATGTCTTTCTCAGAGTATGCCTAACCGTTGCTGTATTTTTGATCTGAAGCAGTCTTATGACACTTGCTGGAGGTATGGTATTCTCCGTTTCATCCACGCATAGAATTTTCGTGGCCCTTTCCATCTTTTTCTTCGGGAGTTTCTGAAGGACCACATTTTTTGCGTTCGCATGGGCTCGGTTTTCTCACGGTTATTTACTCAAGAGAATGGAGTACCACAGATCTCGGTACTGTTTGCCACACACTTTGCCATAGCCATCAAACCTATTGTTAACAGTGTGTTCCTGGAGTTTCGTCGTCCCTATTTGTAGATGATTTTTCCATCTGCCTTAGCTCTCGTCGGACTTGCCTTCTTCAAGCTCCGACTGCAATCCTGCTTTGTTCGGCGTTGTGATTGGAGTCTTACATCTAGCTTTAAGTTTTCCGCCGAGAAAAATCATCTGCGTAAACTTTGGGCGCTGGAAGACGTTTCCTGGACCCAAGTTACTTCTGGGACAGGAAGCCTTCATTTCGCAGCTGAGGCGAAATTCTTAGGCTTGATTTTCGATAGGAAAATAAGTTGACTGTCTCACATTTCTTATTTGCGCACTAGCTATGACCGTTCTCTGAACCACGTATTTTAAATGGCACATCCTGGGGAGCTGGTCGGACAACTCTTCTGCGTTTGTATCGTTCTCTAGTCCGATCTAAACTAAATTATGTATGCACTGTATATTTTTCTGCGCGCCCCTCTGTTTTAAGACGTTTAAATCCCGTTCACCATCGTGGCATTCGAGTTACTAGTGGGGCCTTCCCCATTATTCCAGTTGAGATTCTGTATGCTGAGGTGGCAGAACTCCCTTATACCATCGTCGTAAGTTTCTTTTGTGTAGCTATGTGTGTGGCCTTTCTAGCTTACCCAACCAACACGGTTTCTGGCTGGGTTTTTTTTTCGATTCACTTGATCGCCATTATTCAGTTAAGCCGTCGTATTTACATCCCCGGGGGTCCGTTTCCGCTCTCTTCTACAACAACTGAATGTCCACATAGTACCAACACTTCCTAGGGCAGAAACCCGCTCTCCTCTCTGGATACGCGAGGAGGTCTGTAGTCATCTTGGGCTCATGTCCATGCCGAAAGATGCCATCCCTATTCCCGTGTATAGTTCTGCCTTCTTAGAACTCCTGGCGCAATTCCTGGATTGGGATTTTATCTACACGGATGGACCTAAGAGCGAACTTGGAGTCAGATGTGCTTTTGGTTTTGGCCGTAGGAGTTTTACTTCTGGTTTACGGCGACAGTGTTCAACCGGGTGATTTTATATATTGAACGGCATTCTGTGCATAGCGGCGTGATCTGTGCGGAATCCCTCAGTGCGCTTTAAAGCCTCTTAACGCTGTACCATTACCATCCTCTGGCGCAGCGTATTCAAGGTGTAGTCAACCACCTGGCACTCACTGGCACTAAGATCATCTTTGTGTGGACGCCAGGTCATGTTGGAGTGTCTGGAAATGAGGCTGCAGATGCCGCCTGATGATCGCCTGGGACTCTCCGTTATATTGTTCCCCATTGTGATTTTTCGTTATTTTTACACCAGGCCCTTCAAACACGCTGGCACGATGAGTGGACGGCTTTGCGTGGGAACAAACTTCGGGCGGTTTAACCCCTTCAAGTTGTCTTGGCCACCTCTGCCTGAGTTTCCAGGCGGAAATTACCATCCTCTGGTGCAGCGTATTCAGTGTGTAGTCCACAGCCTGGCACTCAGTGGCACTAAGATCATCTTTGTGTGGACGCCAGGTCACGTTGGAGTGTCTGGAAATGAGGCTGCAGATGCCGCGGCAAAATCCGTCATTTGTTTGCCTGGGACCTACCGCTCTATTGTTCTCCATTGTGATTTTTCTTTATTTTTATACCAGGCCCCTCAAAGACGCTGGTACGATGGGTGGACGGCTTTGCGTGCGAACAAACTTTGGGCAATTTAACCCCTTCCGGTTGTCTGGGCCACCTCTGCTCGAGTTTTCAGGCGGGAAGAAATTATTTTATCTCGTTTACGTATCTGACAGAGTCGGTTTAGCCATAGTCATTTGTTCCGTGACGACCCCGCACCTCTGTGTACCCACTGTGACGTACCCCTAACGGTACGTCACATTTTAACTGGATGTCGGTTTTTAGCCCCATTACGCGCCAGTCTGTCGCTGCCAGCTCCTTTCTCTACCATATTGGCAGACAGGGACCATACTGTGGAAGGCGTGCTTGCTTTTATCAGACAGAGTGGGTTCTGGCACCTGCTCTGACCCGTTTCAGGCACCTTTTGGATGCTCTCATTTTATTCCGATTATTTTATGCTTTGCCTTCTGCATTTATGGACATCTGCTTTTAGTCTTTTATGGTTTAGTTTTTAACTTTTTATTGACACTCTGTTTTACCTGATTTTACGGTTTTAGTGTGTTTTTAACTGTATAGGCATTTTACCGTTGCCAGGGTGCTGATAACCTCAGCAGTTGTGAGCCCTTTATCCCCAATTCTACTACTACTACTACTACTACTACTACTACTACTACTACTACTACTACTACTACTACTACTACTACTACTACTACTACTACTACTACTACTACATTTTTTGTATTTTACGGCCTCCAACGTTAAGTCATATAGGACGATGTATGGAATGGGTGAAATGATGCTCACATGAGCCCAGGGTCCATAGAGCTTAGAGTTACCCGACATTCGTCTTTCAGGATAAGGGAAAACCCTGGAAAAACCTTATCGAGATAACTCACCCTGACCGAGATTCGAGCTCGGGACCTCTTGAACGTGAGGCAGACTCAATACCATCTACGCAACCGAGGCGGGACATTACTACATGACATGACATTGTCCACTCACCCTTATATAAAATCCTTACAAAAGCTTCTTTCTTTAACCTTATTTCATTTCAGTCTTAAGATATTTACATACAGTTTTAAAAAATGGTTTTATTACATATTTTCTTGTAGGTGCTGTTAGGATTAAGCAATAACCAATTTTTTTTAAGAATTAGTCATTGTGGGATGTGTTTTAAATCTCTTTACTTAGTGCACGGCTTGCGCAAAACGAACTTCTACTTCCCACTTCTGAAAATAATACTTATTGGAAAATTCAACCAATATCATTGACCATCTCATAAATGGTAAACCCCACAAAAATGTAACTAATAATAAGTACGTGCTTTAATGAAGTCAACGGTGTTTGTAGTAAGATTTAGTTATCTCTTACGATATATAAACTATACAACAGCCAAGCAGAACAAACAGAAATTCAGAGACTATTTCGAGAAGACTGAGAATACACATTTCATTCGTTATGATAATGGCATAAATACAGAGTAATTTAATGAAATACTTTGAGTAATTTTCGCAAGTGAAAATTTGTTATAACTCTGTTCTTGTTAAGGGAAGTTTAGGTTGTGAAATCCTTCTTTTACAAGAATTTTCCTGTCGATTCCTTGAAACACACTAAAATTAAATATCAAATTTTGTATCTAACCGACAATTCCTTTTCGACTTAAAGCTTCAGAGAGAGAGAGAGAGAGAGAGAGAGAGAGAGAGAGAGAGAGAGAGAGAGGGGGGGAGGGAGAGAGAGAGAAACGAGAGATACGCGTACGCATGCATAAACTATAAAAACAATTTTTGATATTCAGCGAAAGTGAAAATACCAATTCTGGTAAAATCTCGGTATACAATTTTTGGGTAGAATACATCAGCTTCTGCATTTACCGTAAGTATGTAATAGAAAAATTAATGACATTGTGTACTCATGTAGCATTTTTCATTATAAATTAAAAATCGATTGCCTCTATGTGTAATGTTAATATGACAGCAAGTTTTTGCTTACATATTTTTCGTTATATATCTGTATGTCTATGTATATATACATACATACATATCTGTCTAGAGATTACTTTGAATTAGGCAAAAAAATCTTATTAACCTACAATATGCGCAAATAGTGTTGCATATTTAATAAGAAGAAAATAAAATTGTAATTCCTATAGCTAAGTTATGAAATAAAAGAGAAGGGAATCATCAATCTTGAAACTTTAAGTATATTGTGTTTAAGTACTGCCAGATAGTTATTTTAAGCCCTGATACAGAAATTATGGACCGATTGAAGAAATTCGTACTTTAAAAAAAAATTAAATATGTATATTTTGTGCATTTGTGTTAAATGTTAAGAGGCTGTAGGTTTGGCTATAAATTTGACTACAGTTTGGCTTGGCCTAAGATGACATTAGGTAGAGTAATTAGTGACGGTTGGTTTTCAGTTAAAGTCGTTGAAGTAATTTGTAAGCCATTATCCGAAGTTGCTAGATAGGGTATGGTGGGCTAGCTTGGAATTCTTGGAATATGTGAGAGTATTGTTTAGACATTTACAGGGAGATTAACATATAAAGAACAAATTTCAGAAATGAAGAAATAAAGGTGCACCATCGTATTAGAAGCTAATAGTGCTTCAATATAGGGGAAATATAGGGTAGGTGATATTGAAGCTGGCTAACACATTCTGGGCATAGTATTGATCACTTCTGCTCGGATTGCTGGTTGAACAAGACGTAGCTGGACTAGCGGCCATTCTTTTCTCAATGATAGAATGCGTGTTATCGCGTGGTACAGAATTCAAATACTTTTAACTCCGGAGACATATAGTAGCTTCCATTGGTCTGCATCTTCTGAATTGAAGGTTACACTTACTGTTTATTAAATGTTTCAAACCGATGTCACCCTAACTTTGGACACATACCCACGAATATCGTAAGTCTCTGCTAAAGTGTGAAGTAGACGGAAACACCGACAAATTGGAAGAACATCGTGAAGCAGAACAATACGGTTTCAGCCTACAAGATGGAGTAATTTGAAAACCACTTCTATGTCTACCACAATGATATAAATGGTGTCTTTTAATAAGTTCTATCTTTTGCCTGCAATACATCTGTTAGTATTTATTTTACTTACACAAAATTAGATAACGTCCTTTAGAATGAGTATGATATTCCAGATTCTTGGAAGAGGTTTAAGAGTTACGTTGTATTTTTCATCTCACCGCCACAAATAATGTGATGTAAGTAAAACTCACAATCGGTTTTAGAGACTAAAACATAGGAAGTTTTGTCATAACTTCATAGGAAGGCCCGCCTTGCTTGCGTGGTGGTAGCGTGTATGCCTCACGTTCATGAGGTCCCAAATTTGAATGTCGGTCAGGGTGATATTTCTGGGTAAGGTTTTCCCGGGGTTTCCCTTATCCTGAAAGACGAATGTTGGGTAACTCTAAGCTCTATGGACCCTGCACTCATTTGAGCGTCATTTCACCAATTAAATTCATCGTCCGATATGACTTAACGTTGGAGGACGTAAATGACACAAAAGCACTTCATACGAAGTTTCATTTAAGTTGAGTTTTGTGAAAATATATTGTATTCGTGAAAAATGTTGGAAGGCAATTAATACACATAGAGCTTTAACATGAGCAGACGACATTCTTGAAAAGTGACTGATAGTAATAAAACATACTTGTAGCATATATTCTCAACTTGAAGTTAAAGTATAGAAATTACCGGTGGCGCTTTTGAGCAAAAATGAAGTGTGTATGCGTCTGCGAAGGTATCGCTTCTGTCTAAATTAAAAAATATGAATATGTAGTTTATCATAGTTGATGCAATACCAGTTGATAATACTTAATATATGTATACCACCCGATAACTCTTTAAACCTATATTATCTGAATGAGAATAGGAAAATGAGAAATTCTGGTAATCATTTTAGAAAAGTACATCGCGGGGAGCTCTGCAGCACAGAAACCAAAGCATTATATGTGAAATAAACACATATTTGAACTTTTAACTTATTCAGCTTTTTAATCCTCTAAAAATTTAATTGAATTAATGACAGCGCAGAATTTTTAAATTTTCCTAATATACAGGTTCGAGACACTAAGTATACCTTAGTCCCCAACGCTCCAGAAATTTGCTGTTTTTGCATATTAACAGCAAGACAGCTGGGACATTTAAAAAAGGTTTATTTATCTATTTCAGAATATATAATATCTCAACGATTGAAGCATCAGTGAGTTGCACTCAATTGTGAGCAAATACATGGGGTTTATTTCCGGCAGTGGTTAACTCACATAAAAATGTTCACTAGACCTCTTGTTTTGCATTACTGCATTATCTTAAATACAGCAGTAAACATGCGCAATTTAATTGCATTAGAACTGAACCTGAACTTCGATAGCGAAGAGAGCTCCTATGTATCAAAATCCGTACTTCAATAACAAGGGCATTAACTAGACTCAGAAGTTGAGAAGGCTAGTGAGGAAATTGATTATCTGGGAGTTTTCCTCAGGCTGATTGCACTGAGGCCTAAAAACTCTCAACAGAAAGGAATTTTTCTGATGTTTTGGAGTTGCAAATATGTAAGTGTGTCAGGGATGATAAAATAATGATTGGTTTAAAACAATCTCAAAATATCTGAATTTTTAAAGTACAATGGTCATCGATTTAGCACAACTGCTACTTTCTTCATGCGTTCTGGCACAGAAGTTTTGTCACGAAGCCATTCGGAGATTGGAAATCTCCTAGTTTATAGATGTAGATAACTTTTTGTTAGGTAGAAAGAGGTGTGAGGACAAGGTTTTGTAGTTTAGGAACATATTGATGGAATTTCGCAAAAAACAGCAAGACCGTTGACTTCTGCAGAACAGACACACCAAGCATTAAGGTGGACGGTTGGAGATGGAAAAATTGACTAAAATAGCTGCAAATATTCAACTATCAATAGATATATAGCAAGATTTATGCATTTACTGTGATGGTTTTACTTCCCGGGTTTACTTCTATATGTTCATTTATTTCAAGAATGAGTTTTCATTTCCTTGCTTAGCAACAAGTTTAAATTTGGGATTGTCAGCGTGTGATCCATGCCAACAACATTATAAGTAACACGTACTGGTTATATCTTGTAAAAAGCATATTACGTAACGCTCCTCGTATATACATTCATCCGTAAACTGTACAAATACTTTTAATGGATCTTACCATATCCTCCGTTCATTTGTATATGGTACAAGAAGATACCGTAAACCACGGAGTTGGAAATTTTTTACCAGTAAAAGCGTTTGTGTTGTGATTCCAGTATCAAACAGCCCTTTATCAAATCTCGGAAAACAAAAACAAAAAAGTATTCTCTAAAGTACTAAACCAAAAGTTCAGAAAACATAGCTGCGTTTGTCGGAATCCAAATGAACCACAACTGTACCTGCTAATCACAATAAAACTAAGGTCGAATATTTCAAAACTGTTCAGTAGTCAAACTTTCATAGTCACAATTTTCAAATATTTTCCCATTTGAATTTAAATAAGCATAGTTAATGGAACATTACAAATAAATGTACAGTGCGTTATTTTTGTGTGCAAGTTATATTGCTTACTTATATTGTCTTTTAATGTGGTTGAAAATTTAAACATGCATGTTTTATTATTACAAATGAAACTAGGACGTTTTAAGCAAGGAAAAGTCCGACTTCTGGGTCAGGAATGGAAATCAGAACCTCCAAGATATCACCGAGACTAACAGATTTTTAGCTTGGTTCCGTTTAAAAAATTGAGCTTTAGTGGGAAAACGTACACAGATTGGGAAATAAACTGTATTAAGTAAACGTAATTAATAACAAAGCAGCGCTATGATTAATATAATCTACAATTTCTTTGATACTAAATCCTTTAAGGAGCTCTTCTGCACAAAGTCTGCAGTAGCTATGCCAAACAGCACGCCATTTGCGGAGTTATCGAACAAATTAATGGATGAAAGAAAAACACAAACCATTTTATCAGGTGCAATACTTCGCATGGTGGAAAACCTAAGTTTGCATCTCTATTATCAACCACCTTATCGTCAAATGTATTGGTGAAGAGAGTTATTGGTACCTGATACCTCATTAGCCGATTACAAGCAATGGAATAGGCAATGAAAAGTATGTTCATCGGCTTTTCTTCAATGCTGTATCCATTGTCGATATAACGTTTTCTATGAACTCCATCTCTCATAATCCAACATGAAGGCAACGTAAACAACAACGAAAACTCTTCAGTTATCTTCAAACACATTGAAGCTCTATTTCAGTATGAAAGAAAAGAATAATATGCCATGCATCATTATTATTGTTGTTGTTGCTGCTGTTATTAATATTATTATTGTTATTTTGTGACCCCACAAACCTGCCGGAACAACGGTGAGCTGTGTTTGAAATAGAGAAAGAGAAGCCTGAGTCATCACTGTACTAAGAAAATTCCTATAAAAACTCATTGAAGACCTCAACATAAATTAAGTTCTCCCATGTTCATCCATCTTTCTGTCTCTCAACTTCCTTGGCATGGTCTCCATTCTTAGATGTATTAAAGATCGATATCATGCTTGGCGCATTTCTCGAGTTAGGTAATCTCGAAAGTTCAGCAATCCTATTTAGAAACAGCTATAATAATTATATGTCATATCCACTTTCGGAGAGCTTTTGTTAGATTGAATAATGTACTTTTCTTCCGCCATGAACAAAACGTTAACGGAGTACTTGATATTCGAATGAAACATTTGTGTGTGAAATTTCTTTTACCCAAATGGCAAATATTTATTTACCAAGGATATAGTAATCAGTCGCTTATATATTCTCTCTTCTATGTTTAAAACTTAACAATGATTCAACCTCCAAACTTTGTGCAATGTGTTCCATTAAATTTTTTCTTTATTATTAAATTTGTACAAAAGCATACAAAGCTTATCCTTTTAAATGATGAAGCTAAACTGCTCCTAACGGTTAGGTCTAAGATCTCTAGATTTTAAAAGATATGCTTCGCCATATTTGTGATTTATTCTTTCATATTTTGGGCAAAAATGTTTATACTTTGTCAAGCCTTTCTCTATATTTCGCCTCTTTCTAGTTATGCTCTCAAAACTATTTTCTATGCATTCATTTAAACAGCTCTGGTGACATAATATCAGACAGTGTCAAAGGAGAAGTACACTCTTCAAGTAATAAAACTGAGACCCTAATGAAAATTTTATATAAATATGGTAGACAGCTACCCATTTAGACATTACTTCTATACATCAGATGAAAACTAAATTTAAAGAAACTTAGTTATTATAAGATCATATTCTCTTTGCCTAATGCATTTAAAATAATTCTGTAACAGTCAAACCCGGAAAACTGTTTAAACACCATTGTAGGCCTAATATGTTATGAAAATATATTATGAAAATTGAAAAGACTTGGGAAAGAGTTTAAAAACATTTAAACTGAAGAGTCGTTTTCTCTTACTGTGTATTACAAATTTGACTATATCCCATTATTTTCGTTTGTTAAAACATTCTGTAGTTTATAGGCATGCTCACTGGTTTTTTGTATTTAATAGGGTAAGAGAAAGAAAAGGGAAAGTTAGCGTAATAATTAGATTCCAAGTCACGAGTAATTTTGCTTTAAAATCAATACTTAAGTTTTCTGCTGAGGCCGTCTTAGGTATACTGGTAAAAATTAACAACTGTAAAAATATGTATACCAAGTACCAGTAATGAAAGTGGTAATGGTCAAATCATTATTACACAGAAGTGAAGTACGGGCATGAGAGAGGAACAACTTAGAGAACAATATGTTGTCATTACATATAACATCCAAAATTGAGATTCAAGGGATTACAAACAGAATCATCAAAAACCGGATTAAACATTATTTGACAAATGGGTAATCATAATGCTATATTGCTATGAAAATGCCCAAAGATGATTATGTTACATAAAGAGGCCGAAATGGAAACTGAATGTAGACAAATATCGTCATTTGAGCTAAGGAATGACATATAAACTGGGTGCTTGGTAAATAAACATAATTTGTAAGTGGAGGTAAAACTTAGTACGAGAACAGCAACGCTTAGCAGGATTACTTCGTAAAATTGCTGATAATACGTTTTGGAGGATTTAACAATATGCAGGGAACAGGAAGAGTGAACAGATAGTTTGGCGGCAAACGTGCAGTATCTATAAGTAAATCATTGCCTGAGGTGGCTTTGGTTTCCAACAGTCGGTGAACAACATATTGGGTACTGATTCCGAGCAAACAATGTATTTATGTAAATAGGTACTGCTTAAAAGCGTTTGATGCTAGAGCATTTTCTGTGTGTGTGTGCGTGGGGGGGGGGGGGGGGTGGATGTTCTTCAGAGGATTTTTTTTCGTTCTAGGTGTATATCTGTACCGTTGGGTATATAAATTAAATTTGGAATTAAAGTTGCTCAATGAATGTTATATTAACTACTTACATAGTATACACTACTACTCCAGGTATTACATTTGGTTATTTCATTCCTGCATGGTGGTGTGACGAAATGTAGTTAATTACTTCAGGTATAATGATACTCTTTGAGTCATGAATATTTGGTTTGAACATCGAGGAATTAAAAGGAAACAAACATCCATACTGCAGCTACGTGACTAGTGCCTGTCACGATGGAAAATGTCTGAATATTTCCGAGGTGGAGCAGATGCCTATGTATATAAAATGAATCGCATAAGGCGGAATTGCGATAGCTGCTATCTGAATTAAATCCCTGGATCTGTGATGAGGTTATTCGTGGTAACAGGAAATAGCTTCAGTAGTACCAGGAATATCATTCATATCATGTGACCTACAAGTAAATCTATTCATCCTGGGTGACAGTTGCAAATTCCAATATGAAGGCAGCACAAAACGGAATGGAAAGCTCTTCTTGAAAGTTCTTGGAAGTTCGTGCTATCTTGTGATTTTCGTATATGTAAAGAGTGATGGATGATTTACATTTAAAATTGTATTAATTACGTTGTAAATGAAGTATTTGTACAGCCTGGTAATTTCTCTTTTGGAATTTAAAATTATAATTTAGCGACTTTAATCTTTTATTAGTACCTTTTTTCCAACGTTTAGGAGGTAGTGGTATTTTCTACCACTTAAAGGTTAAATACTCAGATACGCAAAATAAATATTATGCTACTCCC
>CM060950.1:258361783-258394283 GCA_030765055.1 Mantis religiosa
CAACACTTATCAATTTGAACAGCTGTTTAGCATACTGAGATTGAACAAGAGCCTGTCACGCATTACCATTTTGGATAAACATCTTCGGTGTATTCTATGTTTATCCTCATCTAGTATGCAGTCGGACATTGAAATATTAAGTTTGAGAAAGAAACAAGCAAATATACCAATCGTGTAATTTAAGGGAATAAAATCATAACTACGCAACTAATAAGTGACACTGTAAAAAGTTTTCTACAAACTGTTAGAAAAATTATGGTTTTTGTTTTTAGGAATACAGTATATTAACTATTAAAATATCTTTAGAGGAACAGCAGAAATATTTATCACTGCATAACGACTATTGTATAACAAAACAGCACAACAGTAATAAAATGTTACTGCTATACGACTGCTTTTGTCAGAATAAGGTTTAGCTAAAATCAGTTATTTGATGACAGAACTATTTCTCACACATTGCCAAAGTGAGCCGTCTGGCACTGTCACTAGCCCTTCACTCATTCTCTAGTGGCATTACCCTGTACGCGCTTTCCTAGCCAACTCTTGAGTTCAAAAGTGTAGAATTCATTACCTTGCAAAGACATTTCAATCAAAACCCGAATTACTGCCACTGTATCACACGTCACCTGTCTGCATACCTGCCAGGTAGAAGCAAACAGGAAGAGGTGATTGTAGTGGTAAAGCATTTCATGCTTAAGGTGCTCAGCTTACTTGCCCTGACTTATGCCGTCACCAAATACAGTTTTACGCAGACGGAGAGTAGGTATATGGTAAAGAGAAGATGTGTGTATCTATCTACATTTTTGGGCATGTAGTGGCGCCGTAATTTATTAGTATCCTTCTACATAATTCTCATATGAGTGTCTTCACTTCTCTTATACACTGGCTTCCCTTATACACATTTTATTCTTGACCAATGCATCTGTGCAGTAGCTACAAATTTAGAACACTGGTGCTGAATTTTCCAACTTTTTCGATTTTAGCGCTGTTGACTTGAAAATTAGCACACGTAATATGTATAAGTAAGAAGCGAAGGCCCAAATATATAAGCTTTAATATTGAGTGCAAAAATCCGTTTTGAAAACCTGCTTTGCGTATTCACATATTTTAGAGAAATATGATACTGACTTTTTCTGAAACGCTAGTAAAGTGAGAATTAGCTGAAATATTTGGAGTTGATGTTGATATATCCAGTGAAATGATCTTTAGTTTGTATGAAACTGTTGGTGTTAAAATTGCACCTTTCAAAAAAGGTGTACACGTATGATTGGGTGAATGAATGAATGAATGAATGTAGGTGTCTACGTATGAATAAACGGACTAACGAATGAACGAACAAATGAATGAATGAATAAATAAAGGTACCTATGTACGAATGAATGAATGAATGATTGTCGGTACGTATGTACGAATGTATGATGTATTCATGTACGCAAGTATGTACGTATTTATGTTTTATGTTTGTTTATTTTTATATAGCTACGTAGCCGTTACCTTGATAACGTCATATGCATTTTTTACCTTTGTATTGTTTTTACATTTATTGCACACTAGTTAAGCGTGAGAGTTATAGTTTGAATTAGAACAATTACGGTAAGCTGTTACAAACATTGCACAGTTATATCTTATTAACTTAGAATATCCCACTACTTATAATAAATTTTTCTAGATAAACAAGGATTTAAAGTATTTGCTAAAGCTTCTCAAAAATTGTCACATTAATATTTGGTTAATGACTGGCCATGTACTTCCTTTTAGTATTATTTCTCGGATGAGAATATACTTTTGGCTTCTGTATTAACACATTCATAAATTATATATTGACTCTCTGCTCTACTCTGTTGCATGTAGAGGTCGGATCATTTATGGTATGAAATCGAAATAAATATTTTCGCCGATCGTATTGTTGCAATATGCGCGGCCGACGTGCACCAAGAGACGGATAGTGCAACGCGGAGATAAAAACCTTGCCGAAACAGTTACAGATACATAACTGAAAGGTGCGGCGTGGGGATAAAGAGCTTGTCGAAACAGATATAGATGGATAACCGGAAGGATCTAGTGCCGGTTTGTTCATTCGATTAGTTTCTAGAAATATGAGTAGAGCTTTAAAAAGGAAGCCGGGGTTAGTTGTTTGGTGTGAGTCGTAATTGAAATTTATTCTTGTGCGTACAGCTGTGTTTTGAATTTGAACTCATTTTACTGTGGTCAGCGACCTTGAAGGTTGTATTTGTGTGTGTTACTTAATTCTGCTACTGTAAGGGTTGACCAAGTGAGTTTCTACGGAAATAAAGAGCATTTTGGAATTTCTGCAAACTGAACTTTTAATTCTGCGAACCCACAGTCACAATATGGTGCCGTTTCATCCATGTCCTGTGACAATGACCTATTTCTGGTGTTAATGAAATTTTTGCTTTTATTCTGTCTGGAAATGAAGGAAGGTATGAAGTCATGACCGCTCGTTTTGAGGTGCTAGTTCATCTGGTTTGCCATTCTTCTAGCAAGGAAACTGCGATTTCTAGTTTATTTTGTATATTATTCTTTCTCCTGCAGAAGCTTCTTTTGCTAGCCTGTCAGCTATTTCATTGCCAGCAGTACCATTGCGGGCCTTAGCCCAGCTGAAGTATGAAACAGGAACTTTTGGTCCTATAGATTAATTACTCAATTAATATGTTTAATAATTGAATATATATATAATTGAGAAATGTAAAAGGTAGGCTTGGCTATGTTTGTGAAACTGAAAATGTATATTTCTATGTAAAATGTTGTATAGTGGATCTGGGCAGATATCTGTGACAAATCCTTTGTACTCGGGCGAGAGCCCAAAAAGATGAGCATATGGGGACAATACATGGTATGCCAGCTATTGAGATGTACCGTTAAGACAGGTCAATATACTGCTAGCTTTTCCTCGAGACGCCCTGTTTCAGTATATAAGGGGCAGATGAACCATTCAGCCTCATTCCATTCCATTAGAATCTAGTCTGTTAATTTAACGTGGTGTGTACACAGGCTGATCTAAGGGCACTGGGAGGTTATTTTTACCCAGACAAGCTTAATTTTTACCAATATTAAAATTTGAACATATAGAAAACTGAGCATTATCAGAAATTTAAATTCGGTATGATTACTATATAAGGATGTCTGCATTTAACTACTGTATGATATTTAAATTACGTTCGTATAGGTCTATGCAAAAGGGGCATAAATCACACTGTGTGTCGTGAAAAAAATATTGCACCCTATACTTCAGGTGCACTTTATTTGTAGGAGTTTAAAGCTACAAGCACCAAGTTTCATCCTAAATAATCTAAGATACTTTTTTATAATATCGGCTAAATGAAAATCACATATAGTTTATACTATGCACATGACAAATTAATTAGTTTTGAGTAAAAAAGATAATATTTTCAAGGAATGAATATTTGTTTTCATCCATTTTATAAATAACATGAATATAAATGTTACCCGAATGTGTTCAGGGAACATTGGCAAATAACCACTACAAATTTTGTGTCAATATCGTTTATAGGTTTTGAGTAACATGCACCTAAAGTATGAAAAATCAAGGTATTGGGACATCAGGATTAAAGATTAAGCACCATTCACAGGAAGTGGCCGTATCATTACGCCACCATCTTTAAATTGATGAATTAAAGGGCTTTAATACCAGCTGACAACCCTTGTGTCTCTCGATCCTACCACCTGAGAAAGCAAAGAGTCCATGTAGGAGACGTAATTTACTGCAGCCGGAGGCAAGGGGAAAGCAGACAGCGAACCAGCGACGTCGGAGAGCGCACTTCTAGTCCAGACAGGTGCAGCGTGAGGCAAGTGTATTGTCCACGGTGGTGTCTGTAAAGCAACCAGGTTGTTGTGAATATCTGTTATTAGTGAGTTAAGGCTTCTAATATCTTTCAGCTAGGATAACGTAATATTGATAATAGTATATAATGCAGTGACTCTTTCATCGACAGATCCTCTAAATCTTGTAGTTCCTGTAGGGTCTTCCATATAGTCAATTGCTCTGCCTGGTTATTGGTTCATTTTGAGTGTAATCTGTACAGCAATTGACGGATAAGCAGCCGGCGGTGCTTTATGACTGCGGTTCCTTCCACCTTTTCTTCTGATTTGTATAGATTTATATTTCATATTTTGTATTTTCCTGAGTTTCTGAATAGTCGTCTTGTCTGCAGAATGATTTCTGGGTTTTGGTTCAAAGTGTGAATCATAGCTTCTGTCTCCATGAGATGCATAATTTAGTTTCACTGTGCCATTACTCGTGATGTCTATTCATTGAATGACAGCTACAATCCAGGAAGCATTAAAAGATACTACTCTATACCCTTTAGTTATGTTAATATTTGAGAGCCTTTGGCTGCGTTGTGACTTTTTAATGATTGTAGAGCTTCGTAAAGCTGTCCTACCATAAAAGAGCCCCGTAAGTTAGCAGAAGTTCGAGTACTCCTTTGTAGACTGTGTACAATGCTTTGTGCCCTAGTACCCAGCTTAGTGTGTGTCCGTGCGTGCTTGCCGGTGAGTATGAGTGTGTATGTCTGCCAATGAATGAAGCGTTCATGAAATCAATATATCAAGTTCTGTATGTAAATTTAAAAGCGATTTCCACTAAAACGGAAATGCAAGATATAAACTTCACTCAAATACCCCACATAGAAAACCGGAGTACAGTGGGTTAAAAGGTAGCTCACGACTAAATTAAGCATGTTGCTCGGCTTTAAGCATGGCAGATTGAGGAAAATCTTGGGAAGAAAATACTGGCTGGCATAATATAATTCGAAAACCGAAAAAGTCATTTTCACCTATACTCTGAGTTCCCTTACATGCACCAGCGCTTGGTGGAACGCTCCAGATACTCTTCTCTCTTCTTTATACGCTCGTTTCTATGTTGTATGCCATTCCAGTAGCTTCGGGAAGCATTCTACTTGCTTCACATTTTGAGTACTTAAAGCAAGAAGGAGCTACAGTGGTTTGCGTATTGGTACATGCGGTGGCGTTCTATTTAGCGTAGCAGTTCTAAATTATTCAGATATGAATATATAATGTTGAGCAGTTACTGGTCATCGCTTATAATAACCATTTTATATAATATTTGAAGTATGTGTTCCACATACATAAACAACAAAACTCCATTGCAACATATGCGCGGAAATACAGCTCCCTGAGTAACGGCCTTCAAAACAGTATTTTCTCTGGAACGTATTTCTTACTACATTTAGTTTTCTTTAAGGAAGATATTTAGAATGCAACTCCAGCATAAATACAGGTCTTACATCATTGTCTCATGGCTGTGCGAGCACACCACAAAGTCGAGGAGTAACGCATGCTTCCTCACAGTCTGCCACAATTTTATACACAATTTGATTCCATGTCAGGCACCAGAAATGAATGTGCCATGTACAGGAGTGGCATCATGCAAGAAATGAGTTACTGATGAATGTTTCAGTGGAGTCAACTGTGATTTTTGTGTAAATAATATTAAGGAGGAATGTTTTAATTTGTAAAACAGCGTAGTAGAACATCAAAGGGCATGGTAATCACTTAATCATATGGTCTATTTGTACAGACTTCTCCTTACTTATATTATTCTAAATCGATTAACACTAGAACCTCGGCGCTCGCTAGCTTCCGTTAACTACGATGGCAGTCATCCTTGACCGTTCGCTTTTTCTTTTCAACATTTTACAACTTATTTCTTACCAGATTCATAACATCATTATATATATAAGTAAAGTGAGGCGGTCCTTGCCCGTTAGGAACCTGGTTGAGTCCTCCCAGTACTCAACACCTCATAATATAGGAAAGATGACGGGTGAAGGTTACGGATGCGGGAGGTTTCCTGGACAGTTTGGGGCTTTCTTTGGGGTCCGCTCTGCATGGACTCTCTTCTTGGTTCCAGGATGTGGGATACGTCCTGACTGGTGTGGTATGATCAGCGAAGAAAACACCTCGACAGTTCCATGATCAATTTATTCGCTACAGTAATTAGATACCTCAGTCGCCACCTGTAAAGTTGCCGTTTGTAGACTCGTGTGTTGTTTTTGGCAGTAATGACAGAGTTCTTTACACGTGTTACGTGTTCAGAGTAATCCTACCGCACTGGTATGTAGGACGCTGTTCCACTGCGCCCGACCGACAGAGAGTGTCTCAACTATCAAAATGACGGATCCACTATTTCCTGGATTTCCCTTTCTATCGGTACATTTTGAATTTTTGTGTGAATCACGTGTGTAAGTTCTAAACTGTAATTGGTTGGTTTCAATTTTGAGTTTTAACCATCGTAGGAATTTTGTATGTGCGCATGACCGAACGTTGTTATAGAGTTTACCACAGGGTCCACTTATTTAATTCCGAGGCACGTACGCTGCAAAATTTTAGGAATTCGGATCATCTAAGACTCAATTGTACCGATCACGTACGTATTGGCATGAAAGAGAAACAGCAGGGCAGCAGACCGACCTTCCACATGGTTCGGAGGCATTGTTTTCGTAGGGGTGGACCTGTTATAAAAGAAAGCCGACCGACCGTATGTTCTCAACCTTGAGGCACCTCATATTCCTGTTTCTTCTGTATTTCTTTTCGATGCAAACTAATCAGTATAGAATATCTATGCTAACCTAATATTATTTTGATATAACATGTATTAAGCGACTATATGTTTATGACTAAGGTAAACTGTTGCAAAACCTATTAGATTATGCCAATACTATCAGTAATTACAGAGAACGTTCCTTTCATTATTTTGAATACTTACTCAAGCTTCGCATTTTACACACGTAAGAACTTTTCTAGCTTCTGATGCGCATTTTCCACATCCTGGTTTCTTGCACATGTGACAGGAATTGCTTGCTTAGTTCTGTCTGCAGTTATGACCTACTTGACACTGTCGTTGGCGATTAGGGGTCGGATATTCTTCGGTTGGAGTAGCCTGTATACGTCTAGTTAAAAAGTAGGCTTCTCTTAGTCCACTTGGGCTGTTTCTTGCCAGTCATTTCTCGAAACACTATCCAAGCAATGATGGCAGCTAGGTCCAATATGTTGTTTAAAAAAAAAAAAAAAAAAAAAAAAAAAAACACGAATCTGCCATCCGTGGGTATCAGCACCAACGGAATACAATCGTGTCCTCTGATCAATCACATCCACTCCATATTTAGTCTTGTTGCAATACCCAACTCTTCAGGAAGTTTCTCAGAGGCTGCAGATACTATAGTTTATTTTCATTAAAATTGTGTCATAAAGTGGAGCTCTGGAACTTCTTAGGTGATCTCGTCTCGATCTTGAACATAATTACCAAAACGTTAACTGTGCTTAGGTAACATTCAAAGCTGTTATGAGGAGAAAAGTTCAAGCTAGTATATAATTGCTGCATGTTGATAATGCTATAACTACAGATAGTAAAAATCTAAATGTTATATAAGAATAGGTGTGTATATCGTATGAAATAAATAAGTCAGCTATTCGTGATCACAGAAATTATACGTTCTAGAGAGGTGAGTGTTCGTCCAGTGCAGGGAAGAGAGGTAGTGGCGGTGTGACGTCATCTTCGTCAGGTCTAACCATTAAATATGCCCCCGAACGAAGGGCAAGTTAGCGTGTGACGTCACCGCGCTGGTTTCTCCTGCCTAAGAGGATGGAAATGGTTTGATCTGCAGGGGTTCCGATAGCATAGGGAAGATAGGAAACGTATCTGGTATTAATAATATGTACAACTTACATCTTGGGTATTGTAATATTAATACTGAAAGCTTTCATTATACAATTGGTCACAGTTTATAAGTATTTACATTTTGGCTCTGTGCTATGAGAAAATATATAAAACTTCAACTCGTAGTTTATCTGAAGGTCAGACATGTTATAAAGTAAACAAAGTAAAGCACAAAGTTGTTTGCTCTGCAAATTAGAGGAGACCCACTCAGAACAAAAATATTGTACAGTTTCCGACACTTTCTGTTTCGTTTTTCTTTAACTAGCTTATCAATGGCAGGACCTAATGTCTGGCAAATATGTAACGAAGGCGGCATATTAGATTGTGATTCGGCAAGATGCTTCGGGGTTTGGACCTAGCTAATTTCATAACAGAAAAAATGTTCGCACACATATGTCGAGCCAAATATACACAATGTCCGTGCGGCAAGTGAATACAACCTCGGAAATGTGATTTGGGGGATATTCTTGTAAAAATGAGCCAAGTCTTTCTTGGGTGTATATTTGTCCTTCAATAAATCGTCACATTGTAAATTTAACAGTTCTATTTTCTACGTGGCAGCTACATTGTTG
Organism: Mantis religiosa; assembly: GCA_030765055.1. Lineage (NCBI taxonomy): Eukaryota > Metazoa > Arthropoda > Insecta > Mantodea > Mantidae > Mantis > Mantis religiosa. The sequence goes on from CM060950.1 coordinate 258,370,076, forward strand.
TCATCGAGATTGCTGCACCTAACTGAACCTTCAGATTCTGTTCTCTCAGCTGCATTTATATAGGCAATTTGGTACTACACGGCTCTTGCCTGACGTCACACGCAAATGCAGGACTCGCTCCCGGCTGAAATACGTCACAACTCTCAAAGCCGTCTTCCGCTGGTCCACTGTAAGCAAAATCCACAAACTATGATATGAAGTGTTTTGCATTTTGTGCAACCTGATATACCCGGGAATATAAGCATATACATTGTGTTGTAGGTTGTAACCGCAGTCCGTATCAGACAGCGATTAGGAGGCAACAAATTAATAGAAATCTCGATATTGAAGAAAGGAATATTAATTAATAAAAATGCTTTCATAAACCAATATGTAAAGAAATCTTATTATATTAATATGAAATTAGAATGGTTAGGGTGATGAATGAAATAGCGGTTTAGTTAATGAATGAGGAAGAAAGAACATAATCTAACATAGCAGGCATGTCAGCATCAAGGCAAGGTAGCAAGAATACTCTGGTAAAATCTACACGCCGTAAGCGACAGGAAAGAGGACCGTTACCTTCTTTGTGTCAGAAAGGGTTGAACATCATAGAACTATATATAGATAGTAGCAAGGAATGCATGGAAACAAAAAGGCTTTCAGGGTGCGATGAAGCATGAAGGTTAGAACTTCCTCTTTTGCTAATGTGATAACGATGTATAGCGTTACAAAGAGCCCAGGGTAGGCGTATCAGAACTCAGGGTAGGCGTGAAGTAAATGAGTTAGATGAGTTTTAGAAACCAATGAAAAATAAATCGAAATAAATCAGAAACCAATAATAATGTAAAATTTGAAAAATGGAGAGAAATGGAATTAGGTTCGAACTGAATCGCTAAGTCGAGGAAAGTTACTTGCTATATCATCCTTCAAGAGGTGAGACGTGTTAGTGTTGGTCGTGAGAAGAAAATGTAACATTTAGTAAAAGACTTGCTATATGGTCCTTCAAGAGGTGAGACGTGTTATTGTCGGTCGTGAGAAGAAAATGTAACATTTAGTAAAAGACTTGGCTATATCGTCCTTCAAGAGGTGAGACGTGTTAGTGTCGGTCGTGAGAAGAAAATGTAACATTTAGTAAAAGACTTGCTATATCGTCCTTCAAGAGGTGAGACGTGTTAGTGTCGGTCGTGAGAAGAAAATGTAACATTTAGTAAAAGTCTTGATATATCGTCCTTCAAGAGGTGAGACGTGTTAGTGTCGGTCGTGAGAAGAAAATGTAACATTTAGTAAAAGACTTGCTATGTCGTCCTTCAGGAGGTGAGACGTGTTAGTGTCGGTCGGGAGAAGAAAATGTAACATTTAGTAAAAGACTTGCTACATCATACTTGAAGAAGTCAGCCTTGTTGGTCAGGAGAAGAAGATGTAATACGTTGGTAGAATTTAATTGGAAGTGGTCACCGTTGCAACTCAGTCCTAATGGAACAAACACACTACAAGATAATTAAACAAAAATCCACAGTCATCTGAGAATTATTGATTCTACTGGGCAACCAACGTCTACAAACCCATTTTCCTATAACCATTCACATGGGAAGAGAACTCATAGCTCCAAATTTCAACAACAAAAAACCCAAACAATTTAAATAATATGCGGTTTTACATCATAATGGCACTGAAGTATGCCGCAAGGTGTCGTAAATATATTATTCTTTACAGCCTTAAGAGAACTAAAGCAAACATTAATGACATCAGCTATAAAAGGCGGAGAAATCGCACGTCTCACAGCCTTATCGAGGTTCTAGTTCAAAAAGGTGAGAAAATGGTTGTGCTATAGATTCTTCGGGAAGCATCGCCGCGACCATTAATAATGAGAACATTTTCACTACGAGGCCCATAATGTTGTATTAAGTTCAACTACCTGTAGAATTTTGCTCACTCACTGAAATTCCATGTCAGTGAAAAATACTCTTGACGAGCTCGCATATTATAATCATTAACTAAGTGACACTTGTTTCCGCTTAGTTAAATAGTCAACAGTGTTAACATATATTCAAACATGTCGAAATAAAAATAAAGCACTAGTGATAAAGCGTCATTCAGCAGTTGGAATTACTGCAGTTTCGCTTTGCCCTTTCACGCTTTTTCGAACCTATTAATGACAATAACTCGCTTGACACAGCCCAATGATAACGACCTTAACATTCAAATGAAGAGGTCATCTGTCAAAGAGACGCTCTGAATCATCCCTTGATATGTAGCGTTGCTCGTTTAAATGTTTTACTGGTGTTATCTATATTTTTATCTGAAACAACTTTCTGCGTCATCACTGACAGCTGCAGTGTTGCTGCAAAACAGTGCATAAATAAGTGAAATAACAAAATTGTATTCAAAGTAGATATTAAAGCAGAAGTTAAACTACTTTTATGCGGGTTTATTCAGAACAGAGTTTTGAACATACAAAGAGTTTCATTCTGATGAAAATTCCTTTAAGAGGTGAAAATAAGTTATAAATTCATAAGTTAATTTTCCTTTGTAATACATTGTTAAAGAGGATACCTTGGATTAGCAAAATATGCTTGATTATTTTGCAGATTAGTATAACCAATTTTGCACCAGATTTTAAATAGAATTTCTATAAGGTTATTTCATTATATCTGTATTTTTCTATATTTTTTCATGTTCAAAGTGCATCGTATGCTGCAATATTTTTCTCATTTCCTTCAAGTGTCTTAGAGAAACTCCCAGAATATTAAGTCTTAATAATTTGGTGTTCATATTTTTATCTGATAACTTAATAATTACAATATTCAATTAACACAATATAATTTGTAAAATCTGTTGTTCTTTAACTGTTTATAATGTTTTGTCCAAAAACTAAAACAACTAAAACTAAAACAACAACGACATTTTTCCACTATTCGTCAGGTTCAAAACATATGCTTATATTAATGGTTTGTACACAGCTTGGACCGGTTTTTAACATTAAAATAACTAAATAAACAATTTAGCACTTGACAACTATATTAGATATAGTAATAAAATTTTTTATTATGTAAATTATTTAATCCGCTATTTCCGACATGAACTTAAAGATAATGGCCCATAAATGTAGTGTCCAGAAATTTCATACATTTATATCCTGATCGCTATCGCCTTGCATTCTTCCTCAAAGCCCGTAATAAACAATATTGTTTTGACTCTATATATACTCGTAAGCAAGCCTCGCCTCCGTGGAGCAACATCAGTCACTGATGTATGACATCTTTCTGAAATGCTTCATTTGGAAGTGCTATGATCACAGTGTTTAAACTGCTTGAATGAATCAAACACATCCGTCGGTTGGAAGACTGCGTCTCGAACACAAGTGTTCCAACCTATATTTGCACATTTTACACACTTCCTTTGTTCCTTCTTTTCTACCTTCTTTCCCTTTTCTACCGCGTTCTTACAACAAGAAGAGGGAGTATTGCATTCAGCCCGAAAATCCCAACCCAATATTTCATGGGAAATAAATATTTTTATACCGCTGATGCCCACTCACCAAAACATTTTTTAGGTCTATGTTATGAATAATTTGTATTGGTGTTTAAGTTGAGCAACTTCTAAGCATGCGGCAGCAAGGTTTCACAAACGACTCTTTAAATGGAAAACTATTCGAATTTTCCGATTTTCTCAGAGTTCTAAAGAGTTCGATCAAAATAACGTATGTTTAAGATATTTTCATGATAATTGAATATCTTGGGTTTTCCGGGAATAGCTTCTAAAGTTTTCTCAATTCTGAGTAACCTTTGCAAAAGAAGTAAACCGCCAGAAGTCAACAAATCTTATTACATAGAAAATACAAATCTCACTAATTCAAGCAAATTATGTCAAAAAAGACCTTTTTGTATCGTAAAACATTTCCAAGATGTTCCATACTATTTGTTTCAAATTTTCAATAGTTTTAGCTTCCTCACACTGAAAGACATTAATTTTGTCCTTTTGGTGATATAAGGAGAATGGTATTTCAAAGTCGTTACAATAGGTCTTAAAACCGCGATTGCGAGCCCACCTGTTCCTGCTTTTCCAGATTTTTCTGGTCGTTTTATGTTGCAAACCGGTGCCAGTAGAAGGGGTAGAAATGCCATACTATCGCAGGAATTCACGGAAGGGAGGCGGGATGTTTGCTATAGTTTACGTACGCTAGCTGAACCTGAAGGAAACTCCTCGATGTACGAATTGGAGACCTTGGCTGTCTTATTTGGCCTGGAGAAATATCGAGAATATTTAGAACACCTGGAGTTTACCCTGAATGCGACGATCAAGCTCCAACTTAGGCGTTAGCTACTCCAAAGTCAACCGGCCCTTTGGCATGTTGGAGTGTGATAATTTCCGCATTTGAATTTGTACCAGTGCATATCCGAAGTCCGAATAACTGTGTGGCAAATACTCTTACGAGGCCTTTTACTGATGTGCCACTCTGTCATCCGATATGCGTCCATTACAGATAAATGTTTGCGATTATCCTGAGCTGTTCGAAGGGCTGAGTGAACACCAACGTCGTAACTTACCAACGATTATGGAAAGAATTGAATCTGTGGATCAAGTGCCTGATTCCCGGCTAAGAAATGGTGTTTTGATAACACGTGCAAAGTTCGCTGGTAGGGATAAAGTCGTTCTTCCGGAGTCATTAATTCCCATGGTTGTTTAATATTACCGTGCCTCGGAGTTAGGGGGATATTTAGGTATTACTTAAACAAAAGCAAAAATCCTTGAGCAGTTTATGTGGTTTGGCATAGGGGCACCGTTTCTCTGGTAAAATCTTTGTGTCTAAAGCGGCACAATGTACTATGTGGAAAGAACTTGCTTAGGAAGTGGCCAGCAGCCTCATGTGAAAACTGTTTATAGATGTCCTAGCACCATTTCCACGTTCGACACAAGGTAACACCTATACGCTGGTAGTCGTTGGCACATTTTCTCAGATTGTCTGGCTGTAGGCCGTTGCTAATGCAGCAACACGTGTGACGACCAAGTGTCGTTCTAGAATATTTTCTATCTTTGGTGCGCCTCGTTTTTGGTGTCGGATAATGGAACCAAATTTACCTCACAGGCTTTCCGGAATTTTTGTTTCTAATGGAGGTTAAGGCTTCCACTACCACACCTTACTATCCAGGTCACTCACATGCGGAAAGGGTAAATAAGAATTTAATGTGCGCTCTGATTGCGTTTAATTCCGAGAACCACAAAAAGTGGAATAGCAGTTCGACATGCCTGCAATTGGCCTTCAACGCACCATGCTGTCTCATGTTTGTATTTCAGTCCAACCGTCTTTTAAGTAATTTGAGGAATATTAAGTATTTATTGACGAAAAAGTTCGATCTGGAATTAATCCTTAAGAACTGGCAACAGGCTTTTAGTAACTTATAACGGACACAAGCACAGGTGAAACGAAGGTACGCTGAAAATAAAAAGGCATCGTCGTATGCTGTCGGTCAAAAGGTAATGTCTAAATTTTACCCTGTAAGCTCGAAAGCTAAAGCATATTCGGCAAAATTGGCCACAAGATCCACTGGACTGTATGGAATTATCAGTATATAAAGGAGTAACCGCGCAGCGAAAAGATCAGAAGAGCGGTTACTTACGCCCAGCTCATATATCTCAAATGTAACCCTTTTCATAGAAATTGTTTGAGAAAGTTTTAAGAAACTGGCTTTCCTGGTGAAAGGTGTGTATGTCATTAGGTTGTTGAAGGTTTGCATTCCTAGTTTGTTGATGTTTACACTCTGTGTTTATGTTTACTTTCGTTCTTGAAGTGTACATTCTGGGTTTGTATACTTTTAATGTTTATCTTTACATTCTGCGTTGGTTTTAGTCTGGGATTGAGTGACAGAGCTGTTCTCTGGCTTTATTTTAAGATTATCTGTATACGGGTAAATCTCGCCTTAGGCCCCGTTAATGTTGTTAGAATTTTGCCTGAAAGAGGCTTAATTGTAAGGTTCCTTCCTTGGCTTGGATTTTGATTATTTGGTTTCTGTTTCAGCTTTGTGGCATCCCTGATTTCCCTCCTATGCACTTACACACTCTCTGAAAACATCACCCCAAAAGGAGTTCGGCCAGGCAGTGTTTGAGAAAGTCGTCTACTGCTCTCTACTCTGGTTCAGTCGGGATGGCGGTCTCAAGACTTCTGGACATCCCTCAGCCATAGCTTTTGTTAATTTCCGCTGCTAGTTATCGCCATCGGCGAGGAACTTTTTAACTATGGAATTCCTATGGCGAGCGCACTATCGATTGGATTGGCCTAGCCATCACTTTGTCTCCGGTGCGTCCATAAAGTCGCCTAGCTGATCTGTGTTGCGGTGATCAGAAATTGCAGTTGAAAACTTCCCTGGTGACTTGAGTTGGCTTGATGGTGAAAGTGGGCAGTGTCTCCCTAGTGCAAGTCTACTTAAGACTATGCGTTACAGCCTAATTTGCAAGTGTGTAACCCTGTCTTCAGCAAGTGCAATGTTTATCCAGGGGTGATGTTGCATACACGTCAATGAGAGTGTGATATGTGATCTTATCCAATGCCCTTGTTTGCGGGATTATGTCCGCGTTAGGGGAGAGTGTTGAGACGACCGCTCCCTGCCTTACCGGCAGGATGCTCTGGCCTGGAGTTTCCGTGTTTTTTAAGTGTTTGGTGGCGCGGGGTGCATGATCTGAGCATTCCCTTATAGTGGGTTTGCACCCTAGAGTCAGTTCGGTATAAGTAGCTCACGCCGGCTGTAAGTGTTGGGTGGCGTTCTTCCACCATGGAATAATCTGTTTCTTCTGAATCGTGCTTTTAGTTTCTGGCCCGGGGCCTCTACTCGTAAGATCTGAACTGTTCGTAATTTAATATTTAAACAAATAAACTATTGGCCTGTATATAATGACAGGGTAAAATAAAATAGTATTTAAAACGGATAAGGCAATACTTTTGTTTAGGCATATCAGAATAGGCAACACCTTCACCACGTGTTAGGTATTGCCCTATACCTTCTTACATTTATTCCATCGGTTCCTCGTTGTCTTCCTGTCATCCTGTTTTATGTTAAAATTTAGTACCCTTCCCTCTGACGAGGATCCGCGCAATATAATACTAGCAAGGTACAAACGAATGCTTTCCCAACGAGTGACATGGAATACCTCACAGCTGGTGAGATGGTGATGTTGTGCAGCAAGAGCTAGGTTCGAAACATCACTTGATTTTTTTCCCTTTTCAGCTAGTCTTTATTGTCTGTACCTTTGTTACTAAAATCACAACAAGCAATAAACAAAACAAATAAACAAAATAGACAATACAACTGTTAATTGTTGCTATTAGTTCCCTTGTGAGCCAAAGGCACAAGAATCACATTACGATAATTAGGGATCATGCTTAAGGCTGTAAACATTTATAATGTGTACCGCTTGTGGTGTTATAAACCATATTAGGTAGTTAGCTTTCGCGTTTTAGGAATATTTGATGTTTCATGCTGAAATCTTATGTTTCACTTCTACTGACAAAGGAGTTGTGAACGTGTTAACTTCTTGTTTAAACAGAAAACTAAGTCGACAAAGTGTGGAATTCATAAACGCAGTAAATGTTCAAAACGACGATCCCCAACAATATTTCAAAGTACTGAATCGTTCAATTTTTCCAAACATGTGACGCAGGCGCAAGTAGCTATAACCATTTGCTTTTATGAAGTGTTTGTAAATTGGTTGAATGGGTCAAGCACAATACCGGCTATAATGAAATGTCTACTACGAGCTATAAATCTATATCTATCTGCCAGTGGAAACCATGGTGATTATTGTATCTTATAAACACGAATAATGTTATAAAATTCTATTTATATCATAATATCAAATTATAAGCCACAAATGGTAAAATAAAGAGTAATAACTTTTCTGAGTTGAACATCAAAAATTCGAAGACACCTTACACTAGCGAAGTCCCCTGTATAACACCCTTGAGCCAACGCTACATTGCGAGGTGAGGTATTTGTACGAAGATGTAACGCAGGCCTCATACTCCCACCTCAAACCTTTACACCGTTTCTACAGCTTCATACAGTGTTATCATTTCGTTTAGGTACTTTTAACGCAAATAAAGGAACTGCAACAGTCATTACAATTACTGGATAAGCTAAAAACTGCCTTAATTCGTGACAGAATCTAAAAAGCTCAATTCTTAGCACTTTTTGACATACCTGTACAACGGAAACTTGTGTTGGCCGAGGATTTAATTCCAATTGGTCTCACAATGTGGATCAGCCACTTTGTATTCCAATGTTATTGCCAACTGATGCACGTGCTAGGCTGTTCCTTCAGGAGCGTATTTAAAGGTGCATGTGAATGTACGTTAATGAATAAAAGTTTGCAAACCCGTCTGAAAATACTAGTGATGCGCTCTCTCTGGGTATGATGTTTTCAGAATCCACATACATAGTGATTGCCCTCTGTTTCATGCAACACTTGTGCACTGAGTTATCTGCCCCTTCTCTGTAAACCGCTCTGCAAATCATCCATTAGAAAGCATTCAAGAAATGCATAACTCATATATGCAGCTTAGCACGTTGCATAAATTCAAAAATAAATAGGGGCAGGTTACTCACCAGGTATATTATACATTTCGCAAACCTGGTCACTCATACATGTTCCCTTTAGTACATAACTCCTTCAAAAGGCGTGTGCTGCAATAACCGATAAGGTATGCTACCAATCATGATACTGAGACTATCACAAACTGAATGCATCATACGATCTGTCTGGCACTACTCATTCAAACCTTAGCCTACACACGGATTGTGTGGGAAGAATGATTATTTCCATAAATGTACATATTTCGCCTCCTTCTCCTTTAGCCAATACGATCAGGTAAACATAGTTGTCACCTCTACGCCATGTTGCGAACCACGTTGTGTTTATTGGTGCAATTCCTTAGCAGGAGGGCGAATCCCGCTAAACTAACCAATGAAACACACATGGCTTTGGCAGGTCATGTGGGTATAACGATAAATGAGACGTGGACACAATGTGCGGTGAGATTATTCTCTGCGTTGACTGTACCTAGCATTTAGAGGGAGTATTCCATTGCATCCAAAATTTTATAGCGAGATTTGATTACTAATGGGTTTCCTGAGTCCTCTAAATAAAAAAAGGTTTCCTCAAAAACGGCGTCTGGCTATGGATACACACAAAAGCGTCACACAACCACCATGGTTGGTATTTACGTACAGTATCTTCCGAAAATAGAGGACACACAGATACTCAAGAAAATCCTCAAACCTAAACTTCCCTTTACCTGTATAGATTTCGACACCTTTGACTGCACTAACGACTCATTTAAATTCTATTTACCTACTTAGAATACTCATAATCCCAATGAAAGTCCTGAATGCTAAACGTCAAGAGATTCATAAATAAAACCACCCGAATATGGAACTCTATAAAGAACGCATTAAATAGCTTATTATTCCATGAACCAATCGCGAGAGATCGACTTTATATATTCTCAAATTTTCAATACTCTTTTAATGTTGTCACCATTCACTTACTTCTCGGGATGAAACTTCAAAATCAGGGAACCATTTTAAGAGCTACCTTAACATATCTCACCTTTAATTATTTTTAAATTCGGTTTCCTTTATACTCCTTGTATCTGTAAGGAAATATGTGATGCAGTTTCCAAATGTTTCACTCGATTATAATGAAATAACCAGAAAATGAATTTTAGGATAACTTTCTAAACTACATTTACAGAAATAAATGAAAGTAGGAAGACGCAAAAGTATGACTGCATCACATATGATCTTCCTCAATTGGTAAGTTCCTCTGGTTTCTGTCTGTTCGTAATCTAAAGAGCTGGGTGACTAAAAGTGCACGTCCACTACCCAGCCAGAACACCCCGAACATCGTCGCCTTATTTTACAACTTATTCTATAGTTTAAGAAGGGTTGGATACGGGACATTCATGGTACAAGAGGTACCGCTCTAGTATTCACCTATCGACCACGAAAACCACGAAAAGTCCACAGTTCCGAGAAGGCAATCACTGGTGATTGAATACGAAACCTCGCTAAATCAAATCACACACGTCACTGCGGAGCCAACTCACCCGAGGATAAATTCATATCATGTTTTCGTCCGAGTAGAACTGTAAGGTGAAAATGCATCTCTACATTTAATGAAGTTGTACTCTTTTGTTACACCTCTATAATAAGAAGAAGAATGGGATAGCAAATTTTCACTCTAGTAATGAAATCGACATAACTTCCTCAAGGTTAAGGAGATACTAACGCTTGCAGATTTCTTGCTTCCTCAACAGAAAAAACGAAAATAAAGCGAAAGAAGGGAACTATGCATTGAACGGAAGGGAGAAAGGAAAAGACATCTAGATCTTATTTTGTCAGAAGCTGGAAAACGTATAGAGGAGAAAACGCAAAAACTACGAACGAGACAGAGTGAGGGAGGGGGGGGGGAACAAGCTTCATTTCATTGTTGTGCGTGCCGAGGAAACAAACGTAGCATGAGAACCATTGGTAACACACCAAAGAAAAGGGGAAGAAACAGGATAAAAGGGATATCGCTGCTAAAATAGCGACCACAACGAGGTGCAGAATCGTGAAACCAAATCAACAAGATTGTGCATTAGAAACAGGAAAGTCTTCAAGGAGGTATTTTTGTCCTTTGGTGCTGTAATCTCTCTAAAGTGCCTACGTTTGCCTGTGAGATGTCCAGTTTTCTTGAAGATGCCTGGCAGATGTTCTGCAGTTTAAATCTATACTACTATAAAGAGAAAAATTAATTGTGTGTATAGCATAATCTCAAATACCATTCAACCGATTTTGCCATTGAAAGGAGCAATCCCATCTGTCGGACGTGAATGTATAAAGTTCGTTCTAATTTCATTTCATTAATTACTAAAATAATAAATGTGATTCACAAAATCAAACATATTGGGGCTGAAAATAAATATGATTAAGAAGTACACCTTGAGTTTGTTGCATGAGAATCTCTGTGTGGGCTCCAGCACGTTTGAGATGGTCTTATGGTATACCATAGGAAAGAAAGTCTGCGGGGGATAGACGCAGGGGTGTTGGAAAGGGCTCCTACATCCTCCCTAGATCGTTTTAGTGCACAGAGTGAATAGGTGGCATGTTTCTATAAGGGTTCTCCTCCTTGTGTAGCATGCGTTCCCTGTCACACACATTTGCTGTAGTATTTATATCACAAGTAACCAAAAGTTAAGTCAGTACAACGGAACTGGGCATCTTTGCATCCGGATTGAGAAGACTTTGTTGATTCCAAATCTCGTGGTCTTAATCTTGCTGGTTTGTCGCCCCTCACATTACACAGCACGGTGTCAATATACATTGCCTAGCCAGCAGAAGTTTTCTCGCTTGCCGCAAGCAGAAGAAAAAAGGAAACGCAAACTTGCAAACTCATTTTACATGCATTTGTATTCTTCATCACATCTTCGGTTTTCATTCAACGTCAATTTCTCTGTCATAAAGCCAGGCGTGAGTTTGAAAAAATGTGCATCGCATTCTAAATCTCCGAAGTGCGCCAACAAACATCATTAGGAATGCATTACGGGCTTAGAATAACGTGATTCCTTTACTTCTCCCCTTCGTCTTTGACTCAGAATGACGGAATTGGGTTTAAAAGAAAGAAAATGGACAGCAAACCGTAGTGTTGGTGTGCCCTACTTTTACTAAAATATATAATGGATTACGATATACTTCGTCAATATGCTTCCTGTTTACATTTAGAGTTTAATATTGCCAAACGCAAAGATGTGGTTTAATTCTGCGTTGTCTTACCACCTTACTTTAAGTTCTCATATTGATATGGAAATTTCAATGTAAATACAAATTTCGAAACACAATGGAAAAGTCCGGCGCGCGTGAGTCTGTGTCTGTGTGTGCGTGTGTCTCGGTGAGTATTTGTGTGCATGCACGAGAGTATGTCTGTTCTTAAGGAAGCTTAACTCCTAAACAGATAGACGGTAAATCAGCCAATTTGGTGTTCGGTGTCTTCCATGACTGAGAAGTGAAGATTTTCAAGAATGTTCTCCAAAACTAAACTGCGCCTTTCATGAAAACCTTTCGTAAACTTTGATGTTTTTCGTCAAATACCTCTCCAAATATTTTCATTCAAATAGTATATCCTCATATTCTCTTTACAAGGGAAACGCAAAATTTGAATTTTTGGTGAAAACCCTAAAGCACATGGTTTATATCAAAGAGGTGTATATTTTACCGAGTAAGCAATTTACCAGACTTTCCTTATTATTAATTTGAATAGTATACTATATTTTCTTAAGCAGAAAGTAGTTATTCAATTTTATTCCTGTTCGTCACACTGAATGGAGCTTCTAGCTTTGCAGGCTAGTACCCGGGAAAATTAATGGCTTCCCTCAACCCCGTCCGAAGACGTACCCGATTCCCACGGGTATCGGGAACACACTGCCCCCTTGAAGCCATCCCAATCCCAACAACTCCCGAAGGAGCGGCTCAGATGTTCGGCCCGAGGTTCCTCTAGTAACGTCAGAGGTACCACGAGTGCTAAGGGTCCGCAGCGCCAGCACTTTGGCAGCTGAAGGGGACGGATCCCCTCCCCTCCAAAGTAACTTATTTTCGGAAAGAGGGAGAGGAATAAAACAGGTGTTAAAAGTTATATAAATTCGTCTATGAATTCTGTGTTCATGTGTGTTTCAATACATTTATTGATTCTGAAGCCTTTTGAAACAAATTCACAATATGGTATAGATAATGTGACAGAAGTTGACAAAGGTGAACTTGAACTCCTTTCTGTGTCACTAAATTGTTAGCAGAATACTAAATTACAACCAGTCTCTCTTTTACAGAAATAAAATATTTCGATATATCTCCGCATTTTTCTTTAAGCCTGTTTAGTAAACATCCTTTATGATGCTGATAATATCACTCAGGTAGATAAAGGTATACTTCTAACACGGAGCCGCAGTAATTGTCAACTCCACTCGAAGCTCAAAACACACACAAAGTCGAAGCATAACAATTATGTTCTAACTAGTTCTCAGTATTAACTCGAATCCCCTGTGCTAGATACTTCTGGAATTGGAAGCCCCTCAGATTTCAGTCGACAGGGGTATTTTGCGTAGTAATAATACGACTGGCTTCCTGAGATGAGCTGTGCTTGAGCACATGTTAATATTCTCACGGCAGACCTCCTCAATCCTTCGTGACGTTATCCAGAAGCTGTTTTTGAGCATGTGTTCATTTAGCAGCAATGTCTATTTACCCACCTCGGTAGCGTAGCTTTTACTCCTTTTCCGGCTGCTCTCCCTGTTGTGGGCAATATCTCTCCATGTGTCCCGGCTCTCCAGACCCACAACACAGGACACCAGGTCTTCGCCGGCGTCCCTCGACTGGTCGTCACTCTCCCGTGTAACGGATACTCCTGGTTCGCGACGTCGGGGTAGCCGTCACCTTGGCCGCCTCCGTCCTTAATGCTGCTGTTAGCGCCTCATGGCTGGTTTTGTAGTCGCCGAGCGTTAGGTGCTGACGAATCTCCATGCCTCGTGCCCCGTCGACAAAGGTGAGGTCAGCCTCCCGGGATACGATCTCTAGTGGGAAATCGACTAAGGCTTTACTGGCCAGCTGCTCGATTGCCAGGGGGAACTCCTGCACCGTCTCCCCTGGCTTCTATAACCTTGACTTCAGTTGGCTGCGGTAAGCTGCGGCTAAGCGGCGGTTACCAAAGCGGTTCAACAGAGCCTCGCAGATGACCTTGAGCGCTGCCGCTGTGTGGACCACGTTCAGGGCTTTTGCGGTCCGTCCCCGGAGGCTGGCCGTTAGCTGTGCGGCCTGTTCCTCCGGTGACCACTTGTTGTGTTTGACCGCCGTCTCGAACTGACGGCGGAAGACTTCGAAGCTTGTCGCGCCGACGTGTTTGGGAGGTTTGACGCGCGCAGGTATTGTGTCGCGTCCTGGCGCGTCGACCTTTAAATCCTTTAACCTGCTGCCGACGACGTCCTCCTCCATGGCGTTCAAGGACTTTGTGCTGCCGTTGGCCCTTCCCTCCAGCTCGTTAACGCGAATTGCCGGGTGTTCGACGCGCTGGCCCAACTCTGTGACTTGCTCCTTTACGCCAGCCAACTGCCTCTCAAAGTTTGCGGCGAGGGCCTCATTCGCCGCTTGCATTTCCGCGGTCAATTCGGTCATCTTCCCGGTCATTGCCGTGGCCAAATTGTTTGCAGCTTCTGTCTTCGCAGCGAGATTGTCATTCGCCGTCTGTGGTTCCTTCAGTTCCACTGTCAGGTTCTTGTTTGCCGTTTCCGTCTTCCTTGTTACCTCGTCTTCATTTCCTCCTTTTTCTGTAAAATCTTTTCCAATGCCGCGTCCATTTTCAAATATCCCACTTCTGACATAAATTCATAAATTCAAATCTTTCTTTATTTGCGTGGAAATACACTCATAGTAGCAGTATTATATCACATACACAACCTACCAAATTCAGTGATCACAACCAAAGCGTTCTAATTACACCTATTTACATCATCTCTCGTTAAAACACTTCACAGCTCTTTACTGCTACCGCTCTGTTTGCGACTCTTAGCGAGTCGTCGCTCCCTTAAATACCTCATTGATAAATTCGAGAGATTTCTGGAACAAACATGAAATCGATGTTCTCTGTCAATCAGGATATCACTAGAATTTTCTATACGGGAAACTTTATACGTGGTGGCAAGTCCTATATCTCGCGCTATCTTTAACAGCTTATGCAAGCTCTTTGTTACCGCACTGTCTGCCTATCAGTTCCTTTGTGTAAACAAGCCTCGCGAACTCTTTTTGCGCGTACCCTGTCAGTCGTAAAAAAGGGATTTGCGACAATATCGTGAATAACGTAACACAAATAGAAAAATCGTGTGCATGAATGCTGCAGAAATTTGTGGTTATATTATTCGATAGAGGGTCATGTGCTCTACAAAACAGTATCTCCAGCTTTTGTCTGGCGCACGCAAACAGCTTCTGTAACTTTGGCAACTTGATTCAACGCAAAACGTAGGTGGTGTCGAAAATTATCTCTTTCTCGTTAGACTGACATTCCATTTTATTGAGCTGAAATAAGTGACATACGAAAACCTAGCGTACTATTTCGTAGATTACATTATTTTCCATCAGGTGCATTGTCAAAATATATTGGTATATTCGCAAAATTTTCATTTTAGAAACACTAGGACTTAATGGTCCACCCATGAGTTTGTAGCTGCTGTCACACTTCTCAGTTGTGTGTTGATGAATGTATTTTAGATACCAAGCGTTCGTATTTTCCTGTTACAAATACATGTTGGAAACGATGCGTGGCGTCGAATGTTACTATTTTCAAATATTTGGACTTGTTTTGGTTAGTACTCTGGTATTTAGCGCATACATTGCGTACCACGCGAGTATTTTGAGAGCTAGCGCCATTAATCAAATGAGGTGCAATACTGCTGCCCGAAACCACTTCATTTTCGAAATGTCATTCTGTTATATACCAAACGTAAATCCGAACAACAAGACATTATAGCGGAAGAAATGTATGTTGATGAAAAAGGGGATGAAAGCGACGCAAGAGTAGAAATGGAATGATTACTAGCAATATAAACTGGAGCAGGTATATACTTGTTGTAGTCCCGCTTGGAGGTCACATTAATGTACTTTTCACCTCAAGGAATCACACCCCGGAGAGGAGAAATTGACAAGCTGGTGTGTTTTAGTGAAAATAAAAATATGTCTTAAAGCGCCACTTCATCATTATTTCATAGCACGTCATAGTTTTATTCCGAAATGAATACTGTGCGCAAAATATAAAAAGAATAACAGAAGTTACTCGAATTCTTAACAATAAAGCACATGCTTTATTGTTTGTAGCACGAGCGATAAAATTGCATTTGTAAATGTTGTAGGTATACCTAAATGCTGCCTCTGTAGTACATTGGCAAACCAGAGTTGAGAATTCGATCATTTGTTTTCTTCCACATAGTTTGAAGGTACTAATGATAGTGTATTTGATAGTTGGAATTACAACTAGTTTAATCAAAGAGACTATAAATGAATGTAGAGGAAGGCTACAAATAAATTAACAGTTTTCTCCTGTTGTCGGATTATTTGAAAAATTTCTTATACTTTCTCTTAGACAGACAGAGCATTCCCGTCAGCCAAAATTTGATACCCAAGGTTTCAGTGACATTGATTATTTTGAAACTTCTTCATTTGAAGAAAATACCTTTTAGAATGTTTAGAATGTATATATATATATATATATATATATATATGTGTGTGTGTGTGTGTGTGTGTGTGTGTGTTTGTGTGTGTGTGTGTTTGTGTGTGTGTGTGTGTGTGTGTGTGTGTGTGTGTGTGTGAGCGTCTATTAAGCCTTAATCGTTCGGTACATATTAACCGATAGGGATGGTTCAGGTGGTTTCGTCTGTGACCTGCATTCGGGAGGCCCAGGATCGATTCCAGTGGCCGATCTAGCTGATCCATGAGTTTTTTTCAGAGCTTTCCCATGTCGCTAGGCGAATGCTGGGTACGTTAATTACATCCCTCGAATTTCCTGCCCATCCATTTTATCTCCACTACTATCATTTCACATCATCTGTCCTCTGGTGATCTCCTTCAGGGTAGAAGTGTCGGCGGGTGTCTCGGTGGTGCATGGCTGGATGATATGCTCTGAGGTAAACTGCATCCTCCTCCGCTAGGTAGGTTGACAGTCTCCTCGCCTCTGCTGGGACCATTTAGGTACCGCCAGACAGGGACCTTTGGGGCTCGGTTGCTGCGCTCGTTGCTGTCCCGCAGTAGGGGAGCGTGTCCGCTGTCCTGGCCTGTCGGTAGAGATCTCTAAGTAAACTGTAGAGACCCTACGCCCGGCACTGTCGTGGCTCCCTAGGACGGCCGCCTTCTATCTCCTCTCGCCTCATCCTTTCTCCCGAGCCCAGCATGGAGTTTTACCTACCGAAACCCCTCCGTCATGAAATCGTAATCCTAATCGGTTATTACTATCTCAACATTATATGAAAGAATTGTTCTTCATTTTCAAAGGCTTTTGTAAAATAAACGTACACGTCATAACAAGTCACTTATTTCGACATTATATGAACTGCTGTTTGTTTAGATGTAGCAAAAGTTTAAGTAATTTGCTTTGAAATCGGAGCGTTTATCTGGATTTGCATAAAGAAATGCATTTGTTCCTTCAAAAACTTGCTGTTCTTTAAGCTCTTATATCCACAGTAACATTTTGTTTTGAAAAACGTTTCGAATCATAATTAAGACATTTTACGAATTTCCAAAGGATAAGATAAACACTGACATGTGTATGAAAGCATTTATTTCCGACAGTATTAGTAGTATTACATACAATTATAGGACATTGTGAAGCAGTGGTATTGAGAGCATGACGTTCTAAAACATCCATCGCATTATTGCAGCGGCTGCTCGCGAAGCATATTCTCTTACACAGTTGCAGATACACGCCGTTGCATCTCTTTCTGTTCACTGCTAGGTCAGCAGAAGCCAGAAATATTCCCACGCATAGAGTAGTTTGCCCTCGCTTTTGTACAGGAAGGTTTTCCATAGAAAGAAGTCAAGAGGTGGTCTGTAGAGATCGGCGACTTGCTTGCTTTCCAAGAAGGTGTCTCTCTGCTAGTTCTGCTTAATAATCGTAAGTAATATAAAAATGCAATTGATGCGTATTAACCAACAGAACATCTTCAGCCTACTAGGAAGTCACACTAAGAACCAACTATACTTTTAGGTCCCATTTTGTTAAATATGTTGTAACATTCAGCTGGACTTCAGTTTCACCTTCTTCATCTTCCGTTTTACAACGTTTTAATTCTATGTACAATGATGACGGTCCCAGTTGTAAATTTGGGTATTGAAAAGCTACATGCGGGATTGATATCACGATAAAATTATTCCGTTTATTGGGGAATCTTGGGGACCAAAAATCTTATTAAATAGATCTACTCACTTTCAGATACAAAAGGACCAAATTCAGACTTGCGAAAAGTGAAATCATAACCTCATCAAGACAAATTCGAAGCTCAGTACACAATGCAACGAGAATGTATAAGATATAAAACTATTCACCATTTTATTATATTATTTTTATTGAAACAACGTATTGTTCCGTCGTGGTGTGGGTTGTGGTCGTCCATTGAAATAACTCGCAAGTCAAATGGACTGTGTGAAGTGAGTTGGCTGAGTTCATTCAAAATTTACACACTTTAACAGGAATAACAATACACAAGTTGCAGCCCGCCTCATACATGCTTCTTGCTCCTCACTACTACACTCAACTGTTTCTCCCTAAAAAGATCCACAAACGCCTTTTTACACAATGTGACCAACTGAGCATACTGGCCGCCAAGAAATAAGTAATATTTCTTCAATAACTAAAGTTAACTAAAATATTCAAACGATTGCAAAAGCAACATCACAATATTTCTGTAGGGAGAGGGCAAAGATTTAAAAGAAGCCCTTAAATGACCCACTAGCTGTGCGATAAGTTACAACTCGAACTAGTCCGTTAAATGCACATTAAATGATGCTCAAACGGACCCGGGGTCCATAAACCTTAAGAGCTATCTCAGGATAGGTACAGCAAAAACCCCGGGACGAAACTTACATAACTCACCATGACTGAAATTCGAACTCACGACCTCTTAAATACGAGGTAGAATGCAGGAGGCAGGAACACATTACTCTTGTTTTTTATTTCGAATTTTAACGTTTAAGGATTTTGAGTAAAGTGAAGACATAAGGAGAAATACATTTGTGTAACAAAGTGTAACATTTCGGGCAGTATTGAAAGAACATGAACTAAAGTAGTGCGAGTTAAGCTGTTCTGGATTAAAACATGGCTATGTAAATCATATATTGGTAATACTCGTAACTTAATGGTGAAGTTGAAAGACAGTTCACTGTTAACTGAAAGAGTATTTGCTTTAAAGGTGCACGAAGCCTTAAAAATTTAGTTATAAATGTTGGTGCAAACTAATTTGATAACGAAAATGCTGAAGAAAGAGTTGTGAAAATAAATATATCACACACTTTAATAGCAGAGATGACTATTTAGAAGTCTACAAACCACGCGCTATATACACTTTCTCATATATGAAATGCATGGCTAAATGTAATAACGTAGTCCATTACCCATTCCTGGAAGGAAGTACCAGCTAAGTGCACTAGTGCAATCCGCCAGAAAATTAATATTTTTAGTTGAGTTCTATCCTATCTTTGCTCATCCTCCCCTCCTCCACCGCCTCCTACTCCTTCTACACAGTCTCGTTATGGACAAGTAGCCTGAGATTTTTGCAATCGTGTGAAGTTCGCTCTCGTTCCCTTATTGTGCAATTTATATCATATTCCTTATTTGAAACCAGTTTATATACAGATACACTAACCTTATCCTAGTCTTGGTTAAATATCAAACCCAAAGGACACTTTCGATACTCCCCAATGCGCTATGGCCGAATGACTTTCGCTGGCCTCATCCTTTCCCTCACCTTTGTGAGTCTATGTCTTCTTCCTTGTTGAAGGTGGATAATCTTTAAACATATTCAGTGTGTATCCTTCTCTCTCGCCGCAGTGATTGCTTTAATGTTATTTAAGTACTCCAACGTTAAGTCATATCGGACGACGAATTATATAAGTGAAATGATGCTCAAATGAGTCCGGGGTCCATAGAGCTTAGAGCTACCCGACATTCCTCTTTAAAGGTAAGGCAAACCCCCGGAAAAAAACCTTATCCAGGTAACTCACACTGACCGAGATTCGAACTCGGGACCCCGTGAACGTGAGGCAGACACGCTACCATCTACGCTACCGAGACGGGCTCGCCGCAGCGATATACTTCGCTTAGATGTTGGTGGATCATCCTTAAACACAGGGTAGCAATTAAGTGCCTGCTACTGGCCACCAAATATGGAAGGTAGACTTGCAATAAAGGCGATTTCTATATAACCGATTACTCCAATTATTATTGTTAATAGATTGTATATGTTATAATTAACTGGAAAGAGTGCCTTATACGCATTATAAAAACGCCATTTGTAAGAATTCTGAGTTACAAGAAATATTTTTTCATCCCCTTGATATACGTATAAATTTATTTCAACTGTACATCCACTTATTCATCGAAGCTAAAGTCTGATGTTGAATCCATTCCATTTGGAATATTTTATAATGAGAAACAAAGAAAGGGAATATAAAAGGTCAAAAGAAATTTGATTACAGGGAACCTAAAAAAATTAAGAGCCTACTCGTAATGCAAAATTAGGGCATTGCTAAGTATAAAAGTCTGATGTGTTACATTTAGTTGGCTTCTCTAATCTATTCTTAGAAAAACGTTATTTTTCTTCTTACTTCACATTAGCCACTATAAACATTTGCGGTAATTGGTTATCACATATATCCTTGTAGTACAATGAAAAAATGGGAAGCATAGCAAGCTCTACATAGCTATAGTCGCATCTTTTAAGAGTTGGACACTATATGATAGCCTTCAAAATATGTCCTATAGCCGCAATCAAAAGATGTGTTCTCCTTTCTATTTCTATTACACAAGAAATGCATTACAGATTGTACGCATTATCGAAATTTACGTTTCTGTGCATTAAGATTTTGTCTATCTCTTGCGGCTTATTAGTTGTGCAGAAGTCATATGGAATAAACTGCACTCCAGAGAATACTCTCAGAAAATTCAGTATACATATTGCACTTGGAATTAAAATTTCGCGCGAGTGTGTTTACGTGTATTTGTGTGTGTTTGTGTGTGTGTGTGTGTGTGAGAGAGAGAGAGCCAAAGCACAGGACTATGTTAATTTTAGATTACCTAATCAAATACTAAATTAGGTGTGTGATTATTATGACAAGTGTAACCGAAGTCGCGCAAGATCTAGTAACATACTTCGTTCTGGATTATATGACATTTAGTTTTTCTCTTCTTTTCCTGGGCACCAGTGATGCACTGGTTGGTGCTTGCGAGTTAGATACCTACTTGTGCTCCTTGCATTCTAGTGATTCGTTTTAATCAAAATAGTTAGAGCTATTTGAGAGGTAATGAAAATATATGAAAAGTGCTCCATGTAAAGTGTAGCTTGAAAAGAAAGAATTTTCTAAAATGCCTTTGTGTTGCATCCCTACAAGATGGAAATTACAATACCAATTTTCGTGTTTGAACAAATCTTCATTTTTGAGTAATCCTATTTATAGACACACACACACACACACACACACACACACACACACACACACACACAGAACGGCGCCATGACTGAGTGGTTAGACCACTCGACTCTCAAAAAGGCAGTCTGGGTTCAATCCCAGGCGACTGCAAAGTGACATTTGTGGTGGACAAAACGATTGCTGGGGCAGGCTTTTTTTCCCAAGATCTCCGGTTTCTCCTGTCATCTCACTCCACTGGTGCTCCAACTTTATCTCATGTATTATCAGTGTCACCGCCTGCAGTGCCGTATGTAGTACAAGCGAGCGTAAACGCTACAGTAAGATACCCACACACACACACACACACACACACGCGCACACACACACACACACACACACACACACACACACACACACACACACACACACACACACACACACAGGAAACACCTAATAGCGTACGCGGAATTTTACTGTAAAAATATTTTATCGCATCCATGCAGCCTCAAAACCTATATTACATCGAAATATCGAGCTCTTATTCGGAATGCGATATCTTTATCTGGTATGTAGACGGTCGAGATGGTAAAAATACACATATTTAAATGGATAAATTAGGAGCAGGCTTGCACAGAGTAGAACCCCAATGAAAATAAGCTGCAGACCCATTAGCTCCAAAGCTTCATCAATTAACAGATTTTGCAACTTATGTTTGGAAAGAGCACGTGTTTATCCACCTCTTACTTAAATATGGTGTAATTTCAAAGTACAAGTGATAGTGATAGTGATAGTGTCGGTGTCGGTGTCGGTGTCTGTGTCAGTGTCAGTGATAGTGATTGTGATAGTGATAGTGATGATGATGAGGATTACGATCATGTTAATAATGATGATGATAATAATATTAATAATATAATAATAATAATGATAATAATAATAATAATAATAATAATAATAATAATAATAATAATAATAATAATAATAATAATAATAATAATAATAATAATAATAATAATAATAATAATAATAATAATAATAATAATAATAATAATAATAATAATAATAATAATAATAATAATAATAATAATAATAATAATAATAATAATAATAATAATAATAATAATAATAATAATAATAATAATAATAATAATAATAATAATAATAATAATAATAATAATAATAATAATAATAATAATAATAATAATAATAATAATAATAATAATAATAATAATAATAATAATAATAATAATAATAATAATAATAATAATAATAATAATAATAATAATAATAATAATAATAATAATAATAATAATAATAATAATAATAATAATAATAATAATAATAATAATAATAATAATAATAATAATAATAATAATAATAATAATAATAATAATAATAATAATAATAATAATAATAATAATAATAATAATAATAATAATAATAATAATAATAATAATAATAATAATAATAATAATAATAATAATAATAATAATAATAATAATAATAATAATAATAATAATCATCATCATCATTAGATAAAAATGGAGCACCATTGGAATGAGATGGCAGGAGAAACCAGAGATTCTGGGGGGGGGGGGAACAGCAGCTTCGTGTTGTCCACCACAAATGTCTCTTTGCGGTCGCCTGGGATCAAACCCAGCCCGCCTTGACAAGGGTCGAGAGGTCTAACCACTCAGTCACGGCGCGGCCCTGTGTGTGTGTGTGTGTGTGTGTGTGTGTGTGTGTGTGTGTGTGTGTGTGTGTGTGTGTGTGTGTGTGTGTGTTTATAGCATTACTCAAAACTGAAAATTTGCTTTAACACGGAAAATGGTACTTTAACTTCCATCTTATAAAGACCAGTGACGCAAGCGATCTTAACTGAAATAACTAAAGGGCCAGAAATGTATTGCATGATCTCACTATAATTCCATTACTGTTACCTGATCAATTTCGAGCTGACAATTAAAAAGTATGGACACCAGATTCATGGAAGCTTTGGGCAAAATTAATTTTGGTCGTATTACGATTACATGCACAAGGGATGTTGAACTGGAACTAATGACCTTCGTGGACATCATCGTACACAATGAGCCACATTGGTTTATCCGGCCCACCAAACTTGGCGTAATTAGCAACTGTGTCTTCATCATTACCCGATCCGCAAGATTCTAATACAGAGTTCATTAATCCGTGATTATACTCGTGCACCCTTTGTGTCCCTCCTTGTTCAAGGAGGCCCATTAGCGTTACTGATAACTGTCCATTCATTTTCTATCTTTTTCGTTGTATGATATAAGATTTCATCCATTGCAAGAAATAGTAGATAAATAAGTCGACTAGTGTGTTTCTATTTCAGAAGCAAATTGATCAGTGCAATTTCAGGTCATATTCCACGAGTGTCAAATTAACAATTGCACGCTTGAAGTCCAATGCGTTACTTTCACATGACATTCTTTTCACAGTGTAACTGATGTTAATGGCTGCAAGCACAATATTCCTAAAATCGGATTTGCTTTTTCTACTTCCTAATCTTCCTGATAAACTTTTTTCCAAGTGGTTTCAAATTACACTTTTTATAGCTACATAGAAGCCTATGGTTTGAAGAGTGCCAAATTTATTGTTTGAATAGTTTTTGTAAAACCAAATTATAAGGAAAAAAAGGACATTTACATTTCACAAGTGCATGAATTTAGAAACAGAAAACGCTAACCAATAAAGGGATATAGGTATGTCCTAAGCTTAAACTACACTAAATGTAATCTAACACCAATTACAGTAGACTCAAAGCTATGTAGACTTTTAAATATTTACTTGCGTAGGGCCTCCTCTTGCTTTATTCAAAATTAAGGTCATCCTCAGAAAACATAAGGTACACATGCTACTCCTTGTGTTATAATCCGAAATATAAGATATGCAAAGTATCCCTATTTGAAAATCCATAAAGTTGTTTTCGAAAATTCTAAAACAACGAACACTTTTTCACGTATTGGAGTAACCTGTTATGGGATATCAATTTATAAGGGCAATCAGCAATAGGTATTTATTCT